>JAECWU010000151.1:0-124421 GCA_018150985.1 Chymomyza costata
ATTATCGGACAAAACCCTAAATTCTTATATTTTCTATGTTTGAAATTTAAAATTGCCGCGCACATGCGAAAGAGTCTCGGGATCAAAAATTTGAATCGATTTGGAAAAACAGTTGCGAATTGGCATCTAAACTTGAGATTGAAAAACTAAAATTGACAAGAAAACGTCGAATTCCAAAACGACTGGAAGATGGTGTAACAGAAAACCATATTCTTGATTCCCCAAAAGATTATTAAAAAAAATATTTTTTGTGATTTTCGACCAGATAAATTTTTCTCTCAAAGAAAGATTTGATTCCAACAATGCCCGATTTTTCAAATCTCTAGAAACTTTTGCGATTAGCAAATCAAAAAATACTGACGCAATCATTAAATTGTACAGAGGAGGTTTCAATGAATTCCATTTGACCAAAGATAGAGACTTCTTATTGAAGATAAAAAGCTTCAGATTTGAGCACAATTGTTAAGTTTCTTAGAGAAACGAAAAATTATCTGAAAATCGTTCCCGAATTCGTTCGTTTTCTTACATTAGTTCTGACGATTCCAGGTTCTTCATGTTCCAATGAAAGATGTTTTTCTGTGTTACGCCGAATTAAAAATTATTTAAGATCTACCATGGCTCAGGATCGACTGAATCACGTGGCCATTTTATATACATATCCGAATTTGGTTGATACGCTTGATATCGAATCTTTAATGGAGGCATTTTTTGTTCGTAATCGTAAACGAATTTCATGATTTGCTCTACGAAACTTTGTTATATTTAAATAGAATAAATTAAACTAATGTATTTGTTTTTATTATTTCCCTGTTTTAATCCTTTATCTGTATCAAAATAAATTGAAAAAACATCATCCATGAAAGCCCAACACCCCAGCCTCTTTCTTACTACCCACTCGAAAAAAAGTGCGACGCCGGCCCTGCTTTTGCCCGTTACACACATTTGCTTAAACCTATTATACCTTTTGTGCTTTGGTACAGGTAACAATTAAATAGTTTATATGAGCCAGAAACAGCAGTAGATTTTATGGATTTTTAGGATGATTAATTAGTTTCCCGTTATTCTAGTTAGGAACATAGAGCCCCGACGAATGCTCTCCTGTGGATTCCAGTCGATGATGATTTGGGCAATATCTTAGTGACCCTTGCGCAGAGTGTGCCCGACCCAGCTCAACTTGCTTTTTACTTTGATATTCTATTTGGCCAGTAGGCTATGCAAATCTAGCGCAGGCACCGGATTACAAAATACTTGCAGTTGTCTGACATCTGATGCAGCTGCGTTCCACGTTTCACAGCCATAAAACAATAACATTCGAGTTCAAGATTCTAAGAATTGCCCGCCTCGAGATCTCACAGCTCCAAAATTTCGACAGCTGACCAAAGACTGCTAAGCTTTATCAATTATGTCCTCGGAGGATCCGCCAGACTTGTTGATTATGCTTCCAAGATAACAGAAGGACTCCACGTCCTTTTCGAACCGCTCATTCGGCTCAGTATTTATTTGCATTACTTTTATTTTCGAGCAGATTAGAAGCGCAAACTCAGCTAGACTGCGAATACTGTCTGGTTTTAATTCAATGTCGTAGAAACTATGACTCATATATCGTGTGCATAATCGAGATCTTCCAAGTGGTTGTGAAGACTCCACCTGATGCCTTGTAGGCCACTTAACGAATGGGTCTCAATAACATCCTGAACGACATTGATTAGCAGTGGTAGAAAATCAACCGCAAAAACGAATCAATATTCGAATGCGAAAAGGCGATCTCAAATAGGAGAATATTTTTCACTCAAAAGAACTAATTACATGTTGGGAAATCCGATTTAAAGTTCGGATTTGGCACTTAACAGATTCTTGTTTTTGCCAACAGACGATTTGTATTTAATATTTATATTTACTATGAACTGCAAGTTATTAAGGTTACGCATAGTTGGGAGCATGATTATGACGCGGATAGCAACGTATAATGTTGCTCCTGGTAATTGCTTGCGTTGTGTCCGTAATAAGTCTGGCACGACAACTGTAGGGTTTCTTAACGAGCACACAGTTCCAATAAGCACGATTTTCGGTAAACTTGTTCTTTATATAGACGTTCCCTTTGTAAACAATCTTTGGATTGCCACGTTGTCCAGTTATAATGTAAGGCTGCGGGCCTGTAAAAAACCCAAATTGTTAGTATTAGTATATGTAGTAGGTATGTTTGGAACTTTTAAAAAAACTTCTTAATCTTAGATGTTTAAAATGTGGAATGTTTTAAGACTTGAGTTTAGTTTATTTCGATACGTTATAAACAATTTGTATATACTTCTATGTATGAAATTAGTTTTCGTGAGACAGTATTGGTAATACGTAGTCCTAAATAATTTGTGCAGTCTTTGGGCTTTGACTGGCTCTTCTGCCAGTTTTCGCATTGTACGATAAAAAGCTTACGATCCATAACAAACAAGTTTGAGCTTCTTTTAAGAGTTCTGCTGAACAGGTCTATTAAGCCAAAATCTGTAAGGAAAGACTAAAGGTTTAGTTGTAGCTGTGTTTTTCATATTTTCGTCTACATAACCACATGCTACTCGCAAGAAGTGTGGTCAAAAGATGCAGCAACTGAGGTCGCTGCTAAACAGGAAATGTATTAAACTTTGTCACTTAGAGTAAGGAAAGCAGTATACGTCCAGTATGTCGTCCCGATTTAGCTCTACGTGCTGCAGATTTGGAGTATCGCAGCAAAGACAAGCTGTCAAAGTATCCAGGTACTGCAAAATCAAATTGCCCCTGGTTCGACACGGCATCGTGACCTTAATCTGCATACTGTAGAAGAGCAGATAGGGTGGCACACTAGTAATTACAGTGACAGACTCAGGTGTCATCCCAGTTAACTTGCAAGGAGACGACTTCCCACTAGGCCTCTAAGGCGGCTTAAATAACAAGGATTCGCCAAAACGCTTCACCCTTTTTATTAATTCTCGTGCCGTGTGCATTTTGTCATTGTTATAATTGTTGTTGTTAAGGTACTAGCTGTGTACGGCTTCAAAACTTATTTTTCTTACATGTACCGATGATGTTACTATATTAGAAAAAATTATCTACCTAGGATGCTTATGTTTAATTTAAAATGTTTTGCCGCAGAACCAAAAATCAAATGCATTCTAAAAAATATTGTACATAATTCGCGGTGTGTTCTTAATTTAATCATTAATAGTAAGTTTAAGTTTTATGCACTAATTAAATGGCTTTATATGGCTGTGACATTTTGGTTTAGCCTTATTATTTTTGCCGCTCCTCCCGCTCCTCTGAGTCTTTGGGTTCGTGTTTATACGGCGAGGTATCATGATTATGTTGCTGGTTCTTGACCACCAGTTCGCCTGTGCTGGAGCAGGTAATAATGCGCGCTCCACAGCGCAGATAACGATTACGTGCACAAAGCCAATAAGTCTTGGAGCCACGACTATTATTACGAAAGTACTCAAAACCGCCCATGAGCAGTTTCGGCTTACCCTTGGTGCCACGTACTATCATAATGCCCTGCTTGCGAGCCAGTTCTGTAAGCAAAGTGAAGTACAAAGCGGATTATTAGTAATTTACAGAGTATTCGCAGGCTTAACTAAAGTAACGTGCATTAGTTTAGGTAGAAAGCCAACAGAAGATTGTATTTAGTTTTTAACTTTTAATTTTTATCATAAACTATAAGTAGCTAGGGTTACGCATAGTTGGGCGCATAACGATGATGTGGATAGCAACGCATAATTGCTCCTGGCAATTGCACGGTTCCTTAAGAAGTTCCAGTAAGCACGGGTGACGGAAATCTTGTTCTTCTATAAAGAACAAAGTTCATATAAGAAGCACATGTAAACAATCCTTGGGTTGCCTGTAAAAAAAAACACATAAAAGTAAATATTAGTATATAGCTAATTTATAAAAAATTAAGAGCCTTAAACATTAACAAGCGTTGAATGTTTTTTTAAGTTTAGACTTGAGTTTGATTTATTGCGCCACTTTGTCAACAATTTGTACATACTTTTTTGGATTAAGTTAATTTTCGAGAGGCAATATTGGTAGTACATAATCCTAATGAATACTTAAGAAACGGTGCTAGTATTAATGCAGTCTTAGGGCTTCGTCTGGCTCCCCGCCTTCACGCATGCGTATGCGTGGCGCATTTCAGACGATACACCTCCTGCCCATTGGCCATTTCCCGTGTTGTAGCTCGTGCCCTACATTGGGTGCTACGATATCGAGCACATCGCCAATTGATGCTACGCTTGAGCTTACGATCCATAACAAACTCATATTTGTCTATAAGAAGCTTGCGCTTCTTCTTACGTGTGCTGCTGAATTGGGCTAACTTGCCGAAATCTGTAAGGGAAAATTTAAGGATTAGTTACTGATTTTTGGCATGTTTTTGTGGTATTGGCTTATGTCTAAGATTTTTGCAGTAGGCAAAAGGGTACAAAGTTAAGCATTTTCGACAATTTTATTGATTGTGTTCATTACATTGAGTTAAAACAAATCTTTGGTTTAAATACTAATTATAATATTTTAAGAAAGCAGCGGATAAAACTAAATTTGTTTTTTTAATCTTTATATTATTAATATACATATAATATTGTTAATTAAAATAAATTAAATAACAAAATTTTTTTTAAGGCCCATACGTAGTTCGAAATTTTTTTGGGATATCCCATTTGGGATTTTTTTTATATGAAGTTTTGTCATTCCGCGCGAAATTTTTCGAACTGCGTATGGGCCTTCAAAATAAATTATTTTTATCACTTTGTAAACATATGTATATTACTTGTACATGTTTTTTGTTACGTTTAACTTAATCTTTGCATTTTAAGACTACTTACTTTACATGTACAATGATTATAATTAGTCGCACTTTGATTTTAAGAATATCCTACTGTTTACTTATATATAGTAACTAAATTGACTACTACATAATCAACTATATAGATAAATATATGATATTTTTCAGTTTACTTTAAATAAAAGGTTTTTAAAAGTTTAACTCGACTTCAAATTTAATTAAGAATTAATTTTTCATTGTTAATAAAAAAACTCGGATATATATGTAATTTGTAAATTAAGACATAAAAAAAATTTGTTTGTATGTACTTCCAAAATTAACATTTGAAGGGAATTTAAATTTTTGATATTTTTACAACTTTTGTACATTTGTTATGTCTACTTAAAATATCAACAGCTTGATGCGTATTTATAAGACTTTTTTTTATATTACAAAAGAAAAACACTAGATGTATATCAAAAACAATTTTTTTTAAACAAAAGAAAAACTAAAATCTTTTTGCAGCCAACAGTTTTGAACGCGAAATTCCAAGGAAAGGAAACTGATTGGAAAAATTTAAATGCTTTAACTAATTTTTTAATATGTATTAAAATGCCAGCAGTGGGAAAAAACTTTTAAATTAATTTTTAGATTTTAGACATTAAAATAATATAAATAAAATATTTTCTATACGGTTTGCATCTAAAATTGCCCCGATAAAAAATTTAATAATAAATATGGAACTAATTTATAATCAAAATGTGCTGTCTATGGTTCAATGGTTTACAAATTAATATATGATGGTGACCTCAAACTTTTAAAAGAATGTTCAACAATGTTTGCTCCAATTGAAATAAATAAAAGTATGGAAAAATATATAATAATTTTTGAAAGTCTTTCAAGTATGTACAAATAAACTTAAATTTATCAAAGATTAATGATTTTTTGTATATAATGATGCTTCAACTTAAGTCTATAAAGGATTTTTCAACAATTTTTTTTTTTAATTCTAGACAACCCCGCTAAGAACAACATTTAACCTTAATTTCAGGGATCTTAGTTTACAAATTTTGGAGTCTTTTAGCTATACAACTAATAGGACATATCATCTATGATAAGACCATTTTGGATTTAACTTTGCGTCCACTTTCCGCTGCACTGTGGTTATGCTTACACATGTGCACGATGTTTCCCCTGAGGGTGTGAATGCGTCCATGACATTTGAGTAGCGTTGTATACTGGGTGCACCGCCAATAGGTCTTACTATTGATGAGTTTCTCTCGAACATAGTAGTAGTTATCATGAAGTAAAAGGGTACGTCCCTTTTGACTGGTAACATAACAAAAATTCGAGTTATCTGCAAAGAAATATATATATATATATGTATATTAGATATGTTAACTTATGTGAAATTGTAGTTAGCTTAAAAATTTTGACGTTTTACTAGGCCATAATAGATGTATTGACTTTGGCTTAATTGAAGAAATGTTTTTTTTATTTTAAGTTTAACTTATAATTTAAATTTAATGCCATGAAATTTTCAAACCATATTTTACAGATTTACATAGTAAGAGCATGAGCTGCTCACAATGCTTCCTGCTTAAGTGTGTCTAATTCCGTTGTTTGTATTTCCTGCACATCAACCTGGTTCATATCATCAAGCATTTCGAAGCTGACTGGTCCACCGACACCGATTTGCATAACCTGTGCCTTGCTAGAGCTGTACTTATTCCGTTTGAGTTCGGCGTGCGTGTGCTCTGCCTTGTTGATAATAAACTTTGGTGGATTGCCCTTGATCATGGTAATACGTGCCGGACACTTCAGTTTCTTGGTAGCCATGGAGCTGCAGCGCCAAAGTATTTTCTTCTTATTTTCGCTCATGACCAAAAAACGTATGCCATTGGCCATAATGGCAGGACGGCCGCGCAGAGATTGTGTGAAAATTACCAAAACATCATCCGGATTGGGCACTTCCTCGCTGGCAAGCACAACTGCAATGATATTTTATACAAGCGAGTCAGTAAAAGTTAAATTTATGTCAGATAAATACAAACAGTTACAAATTAAAGTCTAAAACTAAACGCGGTACGTTTTGATATTATATTTATTTATATTATAATATAATTATTTACAATAAGCAACATCTGGCTTATGCATTTGGAAACTTTTTACAAAATATGAAAAACTGTAAACAATATTTAAGGTATAAGTAAAATATTTCTTAAGAAGCTTAGAATAAGTCATACAAGTTTTCGAAAGTTTCTCTTTGAAATTTAAGACAAACTCTAAGATCTCATACTTCGTAAGGTCTTAAAGATTTGCTTAATAATTGTACAAATCTTTTCATCTATCATTAAGTGATCTTCTAAAGTGTTTGCAAAAATCGCAATATAATCGTTATCATTCTCGGCCAAAATCATCCCATTTCTTCCTTTAACAATCTTAACAATACGTCAAATTTCTACTTATGCACTTAGATATTAAAGATCTCCGCCTCAACTTCGATGCAATCGGGTAGATTAGTCACACTGGTCACCTGAGCCATCGTTGAGCTGCCTGCCTTCGCTTTTCCAGCACGCACCAGCGTTACTGATGTTTGCTTTTCCTTACGGTTCGGCTTCACATGACAATGATTGTGAATTTGTCGAAAATCCTTGCAGTTAAACTTGTTCATGCATATGAGCACAGGGCAGCGCACTTGTCTGTAGTACCATTGGCAGCGCCAGAAGAGGTTTGTACGATTCTCGTTGTTACGAAAGTATTTCAGACCATCCAGCCAAAGCAGTTGGCCACCACGCTTGGATGCAGAGAATTGTATTTTAGGATCTTTGCCGCTATATTGTCCACGTCCTTAAAATAGAGAAGTTTTAAAAAAAAAAAAACAAATGTTAGTAAAAGAAAAAGATTAAGTATTACAGTTTATACATGCTTACATGTTATAAATATATATAGACGGCGGAGCCCCCTCGGTATTTTTAAATAGTGAAAAAAAGAAACCTTTACAATTTTCTGCTTTAATACCAAAAGGTTCTGCTATATACACACCACACTTTAAGGCTTATAATCTAAGAGAATTTTATGAGTAGCTTAACAATTGAGATTTCGAAATTCGTAACATTGTTTGGGTTTGTTGTACTCATGCAGCGGAGGTGGCGGCAAATTTGCGTTTACTGTAACATGCTCCTGCTGCTCTTCTGCTTCCTGAACCACTTCAGCGCTGTCCTGCACCACCTCAGTTGTTGGCTGCAGAGCATCTACCTTACAGCTGCCCAACAGCGGTTTTATTTCAATGTCATTGGTCTCCATATGCTCGTGCTGATGACATAGTCGCAGATTGAGTGTACGCTCATCATAAATGGCAATGGCTGGACACTTTTCCTGACCTTTGTAATAGTGACTGCATTTCCAATATTGCCGTGAGCCACGTTTCTTATTCCGAAAGAAACGAAACCCATTGATGACGAGCAACTTGCCACCGTTCTTTTTCGAGTCTATGAAGTCAATGCGAAATGCTGCAAGAGGCAAGTGTAAGTAACAGTATTAGTGGGCCTGGTCTTAATAAATTAATTTATATTTTTGAAGATATTCTTTTACAAAAAAAATTTATGTACATCAGACATAAGACAAAGTATACAATTTATTATACATAATGCAAGCAAAGTAGCTTTAAGTCTTGTCTTAAGTTATCTACAAAGTAGGCGTAAAGTACGTTAAACTAAATATAGTTCAGGTACAGGAATGCCTGCTTAAAGTTTTTCTTTTGTTAATTTGGCAGATAGACATGGTAAGACGTTGGATTTGACATCAGTTTTATCTGTTTTCAGTATGGACAGCTGTTGAGTCATGCTAACTCCACTGGTCGGATATTTTCGTTTGTGATCGTGATCAAAGTTGCGCTTTATAATACGTGCAACGCCCTTACTGTCCAAGGCGGTGACAACGCGAGCACGGCAGACAGTCACATCCTGTAAATAGAGTTGGATTTAATTTAGCAAGTCATTTATTTTCTAGAACATTATCCATACAAAATTAAATATTGTAAAGATAAGTCTGCATATGTTGATAATAAAAGATCCTTACTTAACTAAAAAGATATATATGATCAACGTTGGGCACGAAAAATAAGGGAAAGAGACCTACAACAACATCTTCACAAAAGTTCCGCTACGGTTGCACAAGCATCCTCGAGTTGAATGAAACGCGAACACTGCGTGTATTTTGTTTTTGTAAAATGGAAATAGTACTCGGAGCAAAAAGAGCCAAGGCGTGCCCACCGCTGATTATTACCAACTAATACCAGTCGAGCCAGGTTTTAACGCCTCTTTCCTGTTACATATATTGCATATACCTATTATACCCTTGACCCTATGGGTACAGGATATAAGAACTATGAATGTACTAACATTTTAAGCTTTTAAAACAGAGGAGCATAAATTAATCAAAACTAACTGAGCAATAAAGTTTGTTAGATTAATTCACAGTAAACTTGCAATATCATAGTTGCCCAAAAGTAAATTTTGGCTTGTTACCTCTAGAAGACACTTTAAACTAGCCATAACAGATTTTACCAAACAATCCCTCGTTGAAGAGTTATGCAATAAAGTACTCACAGCTCATTAGTAAGCACTTACAAATTCTTGAAAAAAATACAACTTTCTAATAGTACATTGCAAAAAATTATTAAGATCGAAAAAACAAGAAAACATATAGGCACAAATGTATCCATTTTCGAACCTTTCTCCATAAACTTTAACAACAATTTAGTTTTCTGCATTAAAGATACCACAAAATTCGGTATGTGAGCCTAATAAATAACGAAAGGTTGACTTTTTCTCAAAATGTTTTAAAATAAGACTCAAATGGTTGAGACTCTAATTAAAATCTATTTACACTATAAAAAATCATAGCGATGGGGTAATTCTCAAATGGTTATTAGTCAAAGTATGAGCATACCAGGTGCATTTTTGTTTTCACCAAACATCGCTTTCAAAACATTATTAGCGGCAGATAATTTAAATATGCATTAAAAAGTGACTTAAGAGCAAAGTTGTAAAACTAAAGTAAAGTTTCATTATCCTTAAGTACATTCATTTAAAAATGAACTCCTGCCTTAATTATTAAAATAGAGGCCAATCATATAGTATGCCACAATTACCTTTCTTGAGCATATCCAATAGGTCCGCGATGCTGAGCAGCGGTTCTTTACAAATTTCTCTTCCTTGAGCAGCAGTACCGTGCGTCCACGTTGACCCTTGCCAAAAACAGCCAATTCTGAAATTTTAAAAAAATATTAATAATAATTCAAAAGTTGTATTAAAAACTGACAAACTTGACTATCAAAATTACAAACTAGCACAAACATAACAATAATTGAAAAAAATCGTATATTTTTATTTTTAATCTTCATAGTTGCTCAAACTCTAGGCTATTTAAAAAGCTATGTGTGGTTGTGAACGCCACAAATGGCCACATAAGTGGGCTTTTCCCTATGTGTTATCATATAGGCACCACAATTTAAACGCTTTTTGCAGCAAGCCCAGTAAATATTGTGTCCATAATTAGCACGACGTTGAAAACGATGACCATTATAGTTGAGTATATCGCCAGTGGCGCAGCGTTCATAGCGTATGCGGTCCCAATCATCCAAGGTGCGCGACAGGCTCTGCTGAGTTGCTAAGCCGCAGCGTACATTTTGAGGTCTAGTACCTCGAGTCTTGGGCAAAAAACTTTCATTTCCATATTCACCAAGAACGCGTGGATCCAAATCGTCAAGATCTTGAAAGAAAACCAAAACATGTGAATAAAATTAGAATATATATAAATTTAAATAAATTAACAAGCAATTAAAAAATAAATTGTATACAAGTGTTTTTTAATTAATGGCAAGTTTTATTTATATTTGTAAAAAAATATGCACATAAAAATGAAAAATTATATTAAGCCGAGATATTGTAATATGGCAAGTTAAAAAATCTGTTAAAAAAAGAAAATATATAATTTTATTAATAATATTATATAACCAAATATATTTGCACAGTAAGCAAACATTGATTAAAATAGAAAACTTTTCCGATTCAATAACGAAAAATTACAAAAAAAATAAAAAACACGAAAGAAAAAATGAAGAGACAAGAATGTACAACAAACAAACCCCATGAAAAATTGTACAAAATCCAAAAAAAGGTTAAAGCTGACAGTCAATTATGAATAATAGTTCGAAATATATGATTTTTAGCATCAAAAAATATAAGGATTAGTATATCTAGCACCGTGGGGTGTTAATAACAAATTTAGCAGCATAATTTAAGAATGAAAATAAAAAGAATACTGTTTTAAGTGCTTCTTCAAAAACTCACCCGTAAAAATTATGGTGTTTTAAATTTGGCTACTCCCACAAAAGCATAAAAAGTAACTAAAATGTCCAAATAGGTTTCAAATACTTTGACTTTATTCTATAAGCGATGAGTTTAATTTAGTAGCCTTAGATGAAGTAAGTATCTAGGTAGCCTCCTTCTGGCTTTTAATTTCCCCCGGTAGTCCTACTCAAGTATGATTATGCACGCCACTGATGGCATAACGCGCCGTAGATGTGGCCGTTCCACTGGTATGTGTTATGACCCGTGCCCGGCACTGTTTACGCCACTTGCTGCACTTCCAATAGACTTTATCCTTGTAGCAGGCGTTGCGCAAATAGCGATGCTCGCCGCAGTGCAGTACACTATTGCCCGAAGGCGTTCTAATGTACCGTATGTCCTGCTCCATGGTCTTGTCCAGGCGCACACGCTTCACAAAAGTTTTCACATCTGCAGGCTTTGTACGCGGATACGCAATCATTTCAAAGTGCACTGAAAAGCATTAAATCATATAATGTTAGTTAGAATCAAATAGTAGTATATAAATTTATAAGCGAAACATTATAAGGGATAACATTACAAAAAAATCTCGTAAGTACTTTTTTCTTTTTATTTTAAGGTAGTAAGTCGCAATGCTTAATTTTAAAACTAACTTGTACTACTATATAAAACTAGACTATTGGAGAATTGATTTACTCCAGCTGCTGAAACACTTCAATGCTTAGATTAAGGGAGCGCAACTCCGCTGCCAGATCCGCCTCGCTTTTAATTATGGGTGGTAATTCTTTTGAGGACGTCTTGCTACGCTCTTTGGCTAACTGTTGGACCAGAGCATTACGTTTCTTGCGTTCCACAATCTGTGAGTGATTATGATGGCAAGATTCCAACACAATTTTCTGCACGCCATCAATGACATTAGTCACCACGCGTGCATTGCATTTTGTGCTGCCCTATTGTGGGTAAAAGTATAATATAGTTAATATTTTTTTTTTTTAGAAATAAAAAAATTATATAGACAGTAGATGATCACAAGTTCGAATTACTTTAGAAGGTATTGCAATGTATAATGTATAAATAGGAAAAAATTTTATGAATTGGATGTCAATGATTAAAACGTTTTTTTTTAATATTTTACAATCCCTCTTCTGAATTTCGATTCCGATCCCGATTCCAAATTAACGATTTAACAATCCAGTTTAGCACTATAGTTACGCTTGTGCAGTTTTTGGCAAGTTCTAGGGTACATATATATAATAAGAAAAGACTGCGTCGGAATCGGATTGGAAATTAAGAACAGCGAGGAATATTTGTTTCTTTAATTTAGACGTTCTTCTATATATGCCAAGGAAACAAGCAGTAAACGATACACTACAAGATTTAAATGGATTACCTTTACCAATTACGCCTTAAATTTTATACCAGAATAGCCATTTTGAAAAAAAAAAAACAAAAAGCTGAATCGGTATACCATTCTATTTGTTTTGTTGAGATCAAAATCCTACCAATTCCATTTAAAAGTTCGATTTCGGTTGATAAATGACAGAGCAAAAATTGTTCGTGTTATGTACTCTCAAAAAAGTCATACCATCTTAATAGTCATTCAAATTTTCATTCTGATAGTAATCTTTCCATAAATTTTTTTTGAAACAATTACAGGCGTTAAATTAAGTCCATGGCCAAACAGAAGGAAACAAATTTGACTCAAGCATTTTTTAAAAATTCAAAATAGATTAGATTATAGGTGAAACTAATTTTAATATTAATTTAGATATAGCATATAAGAGCTGGAATCCTGTGTACGATAAAAACTTGATTTTTAATTTATAGTTGACTGGTAAATGCGTTCTTTTTCCGAATTCGAATTTCTTTCGTCGAACGAAGTAATTTTTGAACATGTTTTGTTTTTTTAATCTCTTTTTTAACTTAATTAGCTATAAATCCAACCAGACTAGTAAGATTTGCATAATTTAGGACTACTAACCCATTTTACTATTTTCAAATGTTTTTCAGCTTCAAAACCAAACATTATATTGGATTCTCCAAAATTAATCAATTAAACTTAAAAAATTGAAAATTTTGATATTCAAAATTATTGCTCAAGTAAGCAAAACGGGTTGGAATACATGAAACTATAATTCAATTTGATAGTTGATAGTAAAAGCCTAGAAAATCGAAATTGTGAGCAACTACTTAAAAGTTGACTCACCTTTTTGGAGCATATCCAATAAGTCTTCAAACCGCTGCGTCGATTTCGCACATAATTATGTCCATTAAAGGCGAGTAGCTTGCAGCCGCGTTGACCCGTCGTAAAGGATAGCAAACTGTGCTTGATGGCTCCATTCATATCATCGAATTCATCCGTTTCGGCGCAGTCTGCGAAATAGCAGACAGAACATAAGTTATATGAACTTAATAACAAACTTGACAATAATTAATAACATAATAATTATAATTCTACATTTTAAAAACAATTTAACGCAACTAATTATTTTATAAATATTGTATTTTGCTATACAATTTTGTTGTTTCTCTTAAAGCAAAAACGCTTTACGCACAAATTTTATACGGAGAAAAAAACCTAAGAAGTATACTAAAAATTTTAACATGTAACTAGAAAAGTTAACTAAAAGGGCGGATGATTATGGTCGCCACGTTTAATATTCAATTCGTGCTCATTAACAGTCACTACGCGCGCCTTGCATTTGTGTGCGCCAGCCCGTGCACAGCTCCAATATGTCTTTGATCCAGTGGCCTTGTTGCGGGTAAAGGTATAATCGCCAATCTTAAGCTTGCGGCTGCCACGAAATCCGGTTATGTAGGAATAATAGGCAACAGGATCTGCGAAGCAAAAAGAGAGCGTTTTAGTAAAGCTATTTAGAAAATTTGAATTTTGTTTTCGAAATATGCTTTTAATAGACACAAAAAGACAGCCAAATAGAATTTATTTTATTTATTTGCTTGAACATACATGCACTTAGCGCTAAATTTCTTTAAAAACTTTGTTAAAATAATAAATATAGTACAACACATAGTAAAAAAAGTTATTTAGTGTTTTAAAACACAGTTGTTCACGTTGTAGGGTCTTTCGTGGCGTCAGGCTTGTTTGCCGCCTTGGCAGCAGCCTCGGCCTCCGCGCGTTGTTTTTTCAAGGAACCATATTTCCGCGCCTTGGAGATGACCTCATGATTATGCTCACTGTTTAGTATGGTCAACGTATCTGCCTTGGTTTTTAGCCTAGCGCGACAACGCAACACCGCAAACTGACTGCAGCGCCAGTAGGTGACATCCTCGCGACTTATATGACGATTAAAGGTGTGCTGTTTTAGCATAATCTGCTTGGTGCCATATTTGCTGACAATAAAGAAGGGCGCATTGGTTTCACCTCTGCGCGGATGATATTGTACCTGCATGGGTGAGCCATCCGTGCCTTGGACTTCTACGCTGATCTGGTAATCAAATTTGGCTGCAAAGGTATGGAAAAAAATTTTGTTAGATAAAATTGGCTGCAGCATACTTTAGTAGAGAATGTTTAACAAGTGCAGCAGAAAAATAAAACACTCAGGATTTGATTTTTAATTTGGTATCGTTTATGTTTTCTGTTAGCTGGGAATATTACATGAAAACTAGATCTAGACGCGCAGCTGTCCCGGTACACAATGGCCCGCATGAGTGTGATGTTTGATTAATTGTGTTTTCCGATGGAGATCAACAAAGGTATAATAAGAAGGGCAATTCGGCGTCGGGCAATGATAGTAGCTGCGGTATTGCAGCGATCTGGTTTTCTTATAGGAACGCTGGCCTATAATCAAAAACTCGCCGTTGACAGTGCGCTTCCATTTAACTATAAATGTGTGAACGAAATGGACAAATATACAATACATTAAGTATGTGTGTGAGTCAATGTGTATGAGTGTGCAAGCTTATGTAACTAACTTAGCATAAAATTATTATTTACAATTTAAAAGCAGTATAAGATTATTGGAATTTATGTAATGATTTTATTGCTGCACCAAGTTCGGAGCTGTGAACATGCTGGGAGGCATTAAATTCTCGGGTACACTATTGCCACTAAAGCGTGCTGGATGATTATGCTGATTCTTGCCCAGCTTAATGCCACCATTAAATTTGGTTATAGCACGCGCTGTGCATTTATTTTCGGAAAGGCGTTTGCCATTGCCATCCGAACAGATCCAATTGACTGTGGAGCGAAAACTGGCCTCTCTTTTGTACATAAAGCCATTGTGTACAAGATTGTAGCCCTGCTTTTGATTTCGCATAAAGAAGTACTTTTGATCGGTAATCCAAACGCCTACTGGCACGGGTCCAGTGTACTGTCCTGTAATAGAAGAAAATAGTTAGTAGAAAACATGGTGTAAGCAAGCAATCCCATGGATAAACCAAGACCCAAAACAACCTTTATTCTAGAGCAAAACACAGTAAAACACAGAGTGTGTGCAGGAAATTCAGACTTTATTTGAAAATTTATGTTGGTTTTTAAATAACTTAAAATTATATATGTTGGAGAGGCGCTTGCACTTACCTAATTTGTTGGTGTACTTATAAATAGCTAAAAGTAACACAGTTTTTTGAGCAACTATAAGATATTTTGTATATGTATCTGCTTGGTTTATATGCATGTGAATACAGTTGTAGCAAAAATTGTACGAACATCTTTATATTTTTAACGCTTACGCTAGTACAGCAAAAATAAAGAAATGGGCGTATTTATTTTGCATAATAAAAAGTTTCTTTTTAAAACAAAAGTCTTTTACCTGAAGAAAAACTTAAAAAATACGCCAACAATTATATTCAAAAATAAGATTATAAATAAAAACTTAAAGTTTAATAATTTGGTTTACAAAAGTTAAAAATCACACAATTAATTTTTCAAATAAAATATATTGTTTACTTCCCCCCTTTCCTTCCTGATTTTAAGTTTTTTTTTTTTTAACTTTAAAATATGATTTTTAAGATTTTCTCAATTTTAAGAAAATTATTGTATGCAAAAAAAGGTAATGCTATTATTTCAACTGTGCGCCAAGTGCACTTACGTAAAATTTCAAAAAGTCCGAGTAATTTCTGGTCTCACTGTACCTAGCTGTTTTGCATAGAGTTTTGTTCAATTGTCCCACAGTGCAGCTGCTGCAGCTGCAATACTACGAACTTACCCAGAACTTTTAAATTATAAAAAACAAACTGTATTTTAAACATATAATACAACTTTAAAGCATTTTTGATAAACTTTTGTTTGGTTATTTCCACACTTCCGCAACAACACAAACCTTATACACACACGCACATAAACATCAAAATAATCACTGCAAACTATTTTCAAATGTATTTTAACAGCACTATCTAAACAAGTGCACGCACTCGCACCACTTTACAACATAGAATTTGTAAATAATTTAACATTTTGCATTATTTTGTTTAAACACATAAACAGCTAGAAGAAACCAAGCGAAGCGAGCACCGAGGAGCACGGCGAAAAAAGAGACAACTACAACAAGATGGCGTACTAAATGTTGCCTTTACATATGGCAACGCTGGTAATATTTGTGCGTTGTAGAACAGCAACCGCACAGGCTTTGCAACGGTGTGGCAACTTTGAAAAGCTAGTACAGTGCTTCTTCTTAACTCGTGTTTTACAACCAAGCAGCCCATTTTGCATTTTTTTTTTTATATTTTTGTGCCATTTATTTGCTTGTAATAAATTATTTTTGTAGTACAAACTTGAAACTGTTGTTTTATTTTAATTTTGTAAAATATCTCATATTTTGAAGTTTTACTAACTTGTTGCTTTATTTTCTTTTCCATGCGACTATCTTTTCCCCACAGTTTTTGGAATTACTTTACATGGACTTCCACGTAAACGCGGCAGACCCAGAACCAAATTTCTTGATACTACCCCCAAGCTGAGCCTACTCGACAAACTAAAGGAAGCCACTAAAAATGAGGCTCTCAGCCAGCGAGCTGTCTATGGTTCCTGCACCAAAGGTAAGCCACATACAAAACTGGGTCACTTGTTGCGCTACTATAATATGCATATATTTATTTTCTTTTTAGGCGGCTCAAAATTGGTTTATGACGGGCATCACTTCAAGTACTTGTTCCGCAAGTCGGACTATTCGGTGTTCCAATGCTGCTATAAGGAAAATCGCGATGAGTGTAAAGTGCGTGTAGTGTGCGATCAAAAGCGTGTGTATCCCTTCGATGGGGAACATACACATTTTCAACAGGCCAGCGATAAAAGCGTTACTTCAGCCCAGTTTGTGCCTGGTGCCGCCACGGACTCTCAAATCATTGATACAAGTGTCGGAGGGTTTGTAATTACGACGGTGCAAGAGGAATGTGATTCGGATGAAGAACAGGAGCGCAAGGAAATAGTTGATGCCAAAATCGAAGAACATGTGGTGGAGCTTTTGCACTTGCCTTTGCCCGATGATCAACCACAATCTGAAGAAGCAGCTGAAGATGACGATGTTGACCACAATGATTTCCGTGAAAAAATAAAGCGTCGCCTACAAAGGGCGCTACAAAACAAGAAAAAGTGAAATTAATATCTAAGGATTCCACGCCGCAGTGCCTACAGCAGCAAGCATATGCACAATAATTTTATATTCATTTAATTACTTTTTGCTATTTACTTTATACAATATTATATTCACGTTTGTTTCGGCCTAACGAAACCAGTTTTCATATCTAATATTTTTCCTAATAAAAGTGACTTCAACATACAGAATTGTCATTTCTAGTATTTAAGATTGAAAACATTGTAATTCTTGCTAAATATGTTTTTATATAACTTTTTTTTTAATATAACTGACACCATTACCATTCTTTTCTTGCAGCTACGCCGCAGCACGTACCAAACTGTGGTCCACAAATTTTTCTCATTAGTCGCAAAGGTGGCACGCTGCTAACCATCAATAACTTTGTCTATCGCTCGAATCTTAAGTTCTATGGCAAAGAGAATAATATTCTCTACTGGGAATGTGTACAAAATCGATCGGTTAAATGTCGCAGCCGCTTAAAGACCGTTGGCGACGATATTTTTGTAACTAATGGTTTGTATTACATTAAAACTAATTTATAAACTTATTACTTAAAATTGGTTATACGCCCCTAGATGTACATAATCACGAGGGCGACTCCCAACGCATAGAGGCCGCAAAACGATCTGGTATGCTGATACACAAGAAACTAAGTTCTCTTACGACTGCGGATCGTATGCACAGTTATTGCAAATATAAAAGCACAGATAGTAGTGAAAAGAAGTTGTTTAAAAAAGAAATTGTAGGTTAGGTATGTAAGACATAATATTTATAATCCAGTAGAGTTCCTAAATTGTATGTTTTACTTTTCATAAAAGTGCGTACTGGCATTTTAACACTTTTTAGAATTCAATCACTTAATGTATTTGGAAGCGATTGCATTTAAGACGGTCTGATATTTATTTCTGGTTATACCTTATAATTGCGTATTTATTTATTTCTATTATTTGTAACGCATTGAAAATGGGGTCTCATAAATCAAAAATTTGATAACGCTATTGTCCTTGTGTATTGTCATGTTAAGAGATTATTGGAATTTTTTTAAAGGCAATTTTGTGAAAAACGCTTTTTGTTAATCAACTAAATTACACGCAATAGCAGCGTTTGTTTGTTTATGCGCAATCTACACCTAATACATATATTAAAACAGTTATTTTAGAATTTATTGGTAGAATTTAAAAGACTTCTTTTGGCAATTTGAAGAAGATATATGAAAAAAATCTTGCTAGGTTTAAACTTTAATTTGAACGTGTTTTTTTTCATTATATATTGAATCAAATGAAAGTTGGAATAGTTTTTATTTATTTACAGTTTTAATAGCGTCAAATAACCTCTAATTTCTTGTTTTATTAATTGACAATTATAGTATAAACAAAAGAAAAGAAACTTTAACCGTGAAAAAAGTCTTAAATGCTTTAAATCGAAACCACTCTGTTTCGACCCAAGGTATTGTAACTTACAAAAATTTTGGTGTTCTATCGTTCTATGGGCATATCAGGGTTAAAATAAAGTAAGTTGAATATTTTTTTTAAATATAAAATTTTTATGTTCCCTTCCCATCTTGTAACTTAATTTCGTTTATCTCCAATATTTTTATATGATAAACTTTAAAGATATAGTATAAACGTTTTAAACGCTTTTAGGTTGCAAAATTATTGCAAATTATAAGGTGAGTTTCTTTAGGTATTGAATTGTTGGTTTATTTCTTCTTTTTTTTTTTTTTTTTTTTTTTTTTAAATTTTTTTTTTTTTTTTTTTAAAAAAAAAAAAAAATTATTAAAATAAAAAAAAAAATAATTCCCGACGTGTTGCATCGATGGTTTTTTATTTCGTTTATAATTAATGTTATTAATTATGATAATTTCCACTCAATTTTCGTAATCGATCAAACTTTACGAGCCATGAAAAAAACTGTATAAAATTTTTTTAAATTTTTAAATTTACGTTCAAAATAGAATTTTTTTCAAAAATTTGCTAAAAATTACGGAAAATTTCATATGAATGCATAAATAGCGAAGATGCCAAGGTAATTTGGGACCATAGGGATCCACTCCCTAGAGCCTGTATCTTGGCAAGTAGAAGTATTAATCATAATGTACTTACAGAATTCCTCACCGGCGACTGTGTCCCTATCATGGTCGAAGAAGCCGGTGGAGTGAAGACAGCTTATTCTTTTGGAGCATTTGCAAGGCAACATCTCCCCATCATTTGTACGCTAATGCGCATCACGTGGTATGGGGCAGCACGGATGTAACCTTAGAGGTAGTTCTTAGTTTAGTAACCTAGAAATTTTAACGTCGGTGTCCACTTTTGTACTTAAGATCCAGGTTCTAGATATACTTGGCTAGTAGGGCAATAAAGCCACATTTGGACTGGCACGTATCTCCTGAAGAGTCTATGTCAGACCACAGAATATTAGATTTAACCTAGGTCTAAATCTAAGTAGCGAACGTAAACGTAACCCCAGAAACACGACTGGGAAAGTTCAATCTCTCCATTGAGCAAAACCTACCAGCAGAGCATCTAAAACCCAGAAACCCTGTTGGTTTGGAATGCCATGGAGTTGAATACTGTTTAGTGAACGCCTTCAATGAAAGCTGCCCTCTTGCTAATGCAAAGAAGGAGAAGGACGCCCCTTGGTGGAACGCTCAACTTGAGAAGTTGCGGAAAATCACCCCAACTCTTAAACACCGCGGGGGGGGGGGAGGGAGTTTTTTCGAAATAGTCTGACCCTGTATAACAAGGAGATCGAGGCCAAGCGAGGGAATTATAGAACCTTCTGCGAAGCCATTGAAAAACTAGTGAAGGGCGACTTGCAATTTTCAAAGAGTGCCAGACTTGAATCTAGCACTCCAGAAATCTGATAACTCCACACAAAAAGTAATAAGGAGAAATTAGAACTCCTCCTGGCTATGCACTTCCCTGGAGTACTGAACAGGTGGAGTAGAATTCTCCAACAGGTAGAAATAGGCACGGCCGCTGACTGGGCCATTGCCGCACGTCCGGATTAAAATGGCATTGGCGTTCCCTAAATCTGGTTTTTACACCAGTACTCTACAGAAATCTTACCCCCTTGTTTCCTGTAGGACAAGGCGCTGGTGGTCTTTCCCGAGCTGGGAAGCATCACTAATCCAGTCTTACGACCTATTAGCTTAACTTTTTTTGCTGAAAACGGCTGGAAAAGCTGGTAGATTTCAGAATTAAGATTCTGTACACGACCCTTCACTATGCACATGCATACAGGGGTCGGCGCATCGCTAAACCCTTATTGAAATTTATTAGGTGGGGGTGTTTGATACGCCTCCCACGGGCTGTCCGCATCACTGGCCGAGGCCTGACGCAACTACCAGCAATGGATAACTTCACTGTTACGTCTAGACAAGCCACAGACTATTGGTGGGCAACAACCACTGTAGTAACGACGGGCTTCCTCGGGCGGTGTATCACCCTCTTATGTCTGCTGTGATGCTACTGGAGAACTAGCGGGCATGGCATACAATGCCAAGGCTATGCTGACGATATCGTTATTATAGAGAGGAAGATGCTTTCCAGCTAGGGCTCAACTAATGACTGTGTAAAGGCGGCCTGCCTTACCCTGCCAGACAGTCATAGTACCCTTCAGGAGATCAAACTTGGGAGTATAACCCTATCGGATGCGCATAAGGGTAATGGTCAGTTTCGGTCACCTGTGACTCTAGCTTAACTTCAAAACCCATGTAGACAAGACGATAAATAAGTGCTCAAGGGCTCTTTTCACGTGTAGAAGTATTGCGGGAAATTGGGTCATCACCCGAATAATAAGATGGCTCTATCTATGGTTGTCAGACCCATGCTCTTTATGGGGAATGCGGCGGTGCCAGCCGTTGCGAAACTGCAAGTGGTGCTTTTGACGGGCAATCCTTGTCCTACTGGGTGTTCCGTCTATCGTTGTTGATATGCAGCAAAAGCACGTTAATGAATTGGGAAGAGTTGACTTACCTCAAAGACGCTGCATTTAGCAGGACATACCTATGCTTCTGCAACCAGGGATGAAATGCGCTGTCGTTCAAACAGAACTTCGATATCAACTCGCACGCCTGACACTCTTTCGGCAATTCACCCAATGAAACCACACACAATAAAGTGGTATACGGATGGTCCCTCACCATGAGTGGTTGGTTACCCAGACTAATATATGTCACTGGCCACACCGCATTTTTCAGCTGGTCTTGCTATTGGTGTGATTTATCTGCAAGAACTATCCACAGGAAATTTCCATCCTGTCGCGTCAGCGCGATAAAATAAGCGAGCCAAGATAACATCGGTTGGTGTGGACCTTGAAATTTGGTGCCACAAACTCATTGATGGGTTCCGGACACAACAATATCCCTGGAACGAGCTAGCGACAAACTAGCAGACGTGCGCAACTCCGCTAATCGGACCTGACCGTACTGTGGGTTGCTGGTGGGACCTTGGAGGAACAACGCTGCTTCGGGCCGATACCGGACTAAGCGTCAAGACCCTCCTCTCTAGTCACCGGGGTTAACTTGTAACTCCGAAAATACCGTGACTGAGGCCTCTTGACCACGTGGCCCCGCCATCTAATAAAATTGCTGTTGGGCTTTGTCTTTCTTATAGAGGAACCTGTGCATCTACTTGTGATGCATGGCTTCAGAGGCTTCTGGCATGCTGTCATCTCACCGAGCATTGTTACCATAAATCCAACAAAATCTCGTTATGCGGTATTGACTTTTGAGCTCTGCCGTAGGGGTCAATGATCCACTTGTCGTACATATAACACCCATTAATAATAATAATAATAAATAGCGTCCAAACAGTAAATTTGACAAAAATATGCTCCACGTATAATTTATAGGTAATTCAATTATCTACAGTTAAGTAAAATAATTGTCAAAATCGGTTTGGTAGAACCAGAGATATTTGCTTTTAAGTAAAGACACTTTTTTTTTAATTTCGAAAAATGGTTTTTTCAAAGTATCTCGAAATCCGTTCCATGAAAAAATTTTCGAACTTCATTTTTGGATTTAGCGTGCCATTTTACTACGGTAATGACTAAAACATGTTGAGGATGCCAAAATTTTGTAAAATTTGTAAACTAGTGTAATCAACCAAAAATTGATTTCGGAAACTTTTTTACTGATTTTAGGTTGTAGCAGCTCAAAGTTATTATAAATTTTAAATGTATAATAGCGAAGAGCTAAAAGAAGTTTTAATGTATATGCAGCTTATCGCTCACATAATACTTGATATAGTCTCCGATTTGCTTTGTTCGAGCTTTTGAAGGGCAGGACCGAACAGTGCAGCGCCAGCACTGTCGCGAGTCTTCCAAGAATAGTAGTATGAATGGGGTCCCACGAGCGAAATTTTTTGTTGTCTTTCCGACCGACCATACTTTGCGACTTGATTAAATCTCTATTTAATATTAAATCCCTAATCAATATTAAATTTTTTTTGTGAGACCTGTGATTCATCTTCTCTTCGTGTTATGTTTGCATAAAACCAATTTCAACAAAAAAAAAAAAAATCATAAATTTTATGTAGCAAATAATATTTATTTTTATACAAATTGAAGGTAAACCGAATTGGTTTTTTTGTGTTGCTAGTGAAATGGTTGTCGCAACTGCAAAAGAGGTGTCAAAATTAAGAACCATTAGATACTTGACTTACCTTTGTTGAATTGCATACAAATCATGGAAATATAAATATAAACATCCTCTAAACAAAATATCATTATCCTTTGAGAATTCTAAAATCAAAAATCATTTGTTCATTTTTGTATATTAAAAGTTATTCTACTTTTTGTTTATTATAAAGGTAATTCATTTTATTTCCTATATACTAATCTATAAAAGTTTGCACTAAGTCTAGGTACTCGTACTCCTGTCCTAATGATTCTTTGTACAACAAGCTGATTTCGATTCTTATACTCTTTACGTACTATACAACTGAGTTCTACAGAAATTTGGATCAGTCGGAATAGAAGTCTCAATTTTCTGTTTCAGGCTGGCTTATGTCTCTTGACGCTTTCATTCGATGATGACTTTCGCATCTAAAGTGTGTATGACAAGGTCTTTAAGAAGGGAATCAAGAAACATTATTCGAAAATTGCTAATCTATTTACTAATAGATGCTTATAACAAGCAGCAAGTTGAAATTTTTTTTTAAGTGCTCCCTGAAAAATAAAAAAACTAACTACTAACTAAAGTGATCGAAGTTGTCCAAGTACGTTCCTTCCTGTTACGTGCCTAATTTTCAAAATCTACTAGGAGCCTACGACCATTCGCTTTTTACCATATGTTGACCATTGCACACACACCGCCGATACAAGGTATAAAAATATGACAGAGAAACTGTATCCACGTAAAAAGTATAAAAACAGTTCCAATTAATAGTCCTTGCTTAAAAAGACCGTTCCAGGTGCTTGACCCAGCGTCTGTAGTTGCGACATTTGATCTGTTGGCTGCTGCGGTCTTTGTTGTTGCTGCATTATAGCCATTACTTGCGTGGCTGTGGTTGCCTGCACCATGGACAAAGTCATGGGATATGGGCCGGGTACGGCCAATGTGGTGAAAGGCGTGGTCAGGTGTTGTTCACTGGGCGCCAGTTCCGCCGCATTAGCTGGGGTTGTCTCTAAGTCTGTTTTATTAACAATTGAGTTGGAATTACTGTTGGGATTTGCTTTGGCCTGGCAGTATTGCTGACAGGCAGGCAGTAAATCCTTATGACGCCGCTTGATGTGACTAAGAAAATTTCCCGTTGATTTGGGTGTTCCCGATATTAGGCCAAAGCAGGTGGTGCAGGTAGCTGTTATGCCTCCAGCAGTCTTTTGATTTGGATGTACGTCCTTATAAAACTTACCATCTAATATTCTAGGCAACGTGAATGGTTTGCGAAACGAATCCACTCCGCTAAGGCAGGTAAGCAAAGAATGGTCTATTAAAGGCGAGTGCGGCTCCAGTTTTACTTCAACTATAAGGTAAAGAGAGAAAAGTATTGATTAATTTTAGTTTTTCAAGCGTTTTTACATAACAATACTAAAACGCCATTACAAGTTAAGACAGCACAATTTCTTTAAAAGGTAATTTATTTAAATTAAGCTATGAGAATAAATTTTGACTAAGTTTGCGTTAAGTATAAATGCTGTTAGTGCTACTTTAGTTCCGGCAGCTGCACTTGTTCAGCAGATCGCCATGTATCATCCAGCAATTCAGGCGTCAACTGTAACGTGCTGTCCATTTTCATTTCTGGGCCATGAGTATGTGGGGCTCCAGCAATGCGCAATGAAACTTCTTCGTTTACTTTGGAGGTGACCAAAGTGGCACGACAACAATGCTTAACATAACGTGAGCAACGCCAAAAAACATTCTTGAGGCTCTGACGATTTACCACATAACGATAGCCATTATAAATCAACATAATGCGCCCTCGTTGGGTAGTGGTATACTGTACGTTGGAGCTGGTTTGCTTGTCCTCGAAAAGCGCATTGATAGATTGCATAATGCCTGCAATGAAAAGATATTTAAAAATGTTAGTTTGCATCTTGCTATTAATTGTGCATATTAAAATATGTTTTGTTAGTTATTTTTTTTACAGCATAATAGGGCCTCACTTTTTTAGATTACAACTTTTTATTGAATGCAGATTATACAACTAACAATTAGGCAATAGGCGTTTTATTTGCTTAAGTTTGCTTTGATGGTGCTTATCTTGTGGTCAATGAACTGCTGTATGGTTTCCTCTGACAACTGATCGCCGCGCATGGCAAAGACCTGGCGCACATGAGCTGTAAATGACAGAGAAAAGAATAAATTTAAAAAAATTAATATTATTTCTTGCCTTCTGCCTACTTTTAATCGCCTGCGTCTTCTCCTTGTCCAAAGTTTCCTCTGCCCGTGCAATTCTCTCTAAAGTGGCACGACCTATAACTAAGTCGGTTACACGGGATGCGTATACAGTAGGCATTGGTATAAAGGATTTGGCCAGAGCCTGTTTGGAAACAAACACTCTGCTGCCAGCAAAGAGTGGTATTTCATCTTTGTCAGCCGGCTTAGGAACTTCTAAAGCACTTGGAGCTATCACCTTCTTTGGCGTGGTCAAAATGTTATTTGACCTATTAGGTTTTGATAATTGGGTAACAGCTGAAAGGACAAAGGAATAGTTAGTTTTAGCACTAAAGAAACGCGTGACCTTAAGTTAAAAATATAAACAAATAAAAACGCAATTTTAAGATGTTTGTAAATATTTATTTGTCTGTGGTTTCGTAAAAAATTAAGAACTTGGTAGCACTGTCACAACGTCGGAACACATTTTGGCGCACTTTTACGGTTAACTTTTAACAAAACTCATTGAACAAAAACTAAACTTTAATGTCTTAAATTAAAATAATGAATAAAGCATGCAGGAACGCAGCGAAATGGCATTTGCACGCAGCGTTATCGAACGGTTTCGTTGCAACAATGTGGCAGGGCAAAAACAATGACAACATGCAAAGTCCGGCAACGCCACGTCAAAATGCATAAGAAAAAAATTACCAAACGTCAGTACAGCGACGCGAATTGTTATTGTTTTTATTTAAATAAAAACGCCAACAAATAAAGAGCATATGTGTTTCAATAAGCTAAATTTGTTTGAAAGTGACAATAATTAGTGGCTGTTCAGTGCCACTTGTGATAAATAGCTTTATAAAATTGCAATTGATGTACCAATTAAAGGCTGCATCGGCATTCCAATATTAGTATTGTTTTTACATATGTTCATGCATATATACCAATAAAGTTTTACAAAAGCAAACTTAGTTTAATTGTTTTTAATTAAGGCATCGTGAAATTATCTACAAACCGCATTAAAGCCAAACGTATTATTGTAACACCCCAATAACATACCTTTTTCATTTGCAGATTATAAAATACACTTGCCACCGTTAAAACGCCGTCCAATCAAAATACAAAACTTCGAGCACCTTAGTGTTTATTTCACGCGCAGTACAAGAGGCAATGATTTGCTTAACATTGACGGAAAACCGTTTACACTTAATCGGCGTATGAAGGATGTCTGCTACTGGGAGTGCGTCAAGAAGCGCTGCAAGAACCTTAAGTGTACGGCACGTGTTGTAACTAAATTAAACGAAGTCACTGCGCTGCGCGGTCAGCACAATCATCAATAAAGAGTACAAGTCGTTGTTGTAGTGTTTGACATAAGTTATTTTCAAATAAATATGTTTTTAAACAGTGAAAAATGGCTGCAAAAGTCTTGTACCTTAGTAGCGTTAGTTTCATGTTTTAATAGTACCTAATCAAAGCTTTTTTACCTAACTTGCAGATGGTATTTGGTTACAACGCAGCTATAAGTTGGTGCCCAATCGACGTGGTGGCCAGAATCTGCAATACAATGGACATGTTTACTCCGTGGAACGTAAATATAATACTACCATAAACTGGGTCTGTTATAAGAACAGCAAATCTGGACAGCGTTGTCCTGGCCGTTGTGTTACCACGCTACCAGATAACAAGTCAATGAAGATAGGCCGTCGTCCCCACAACCATGCCGCCAACATATACAAATTGCAAGAGCGTAGTGCGCTTCGACGATCTCATAGGCGCTGCATGAACTCTAGCCAAACTTAAAAAACAGACCGTGTAAAATCTTACTATATGTATATGGTATCTTCATACATATGGAGTGACATTTTTTTCGGCTTTGGCAAAGGACTAAGATTAAGTCGTCAACTATTTATTTTTGCACATTCGTAGCTCAAACCAACAAAAGATTTAAGACACAGTGTCAACTAATTAAATAAATAACCGCAGGGTGCTGCAATCAAAGCGAAATCGCAATTTTATCAGTGTTGCTTTTCGACAAGCTGGCAGCACTTAGCAAATACACTGGCAACGCTGCATACTAGCGCAGTAGAAAAAATAAAGCAAAATGTCAAGTGAAGTAGTTTACGTTTTTTTTTTTAATACAACTGCTTGCAAATAATTCGCGCAAGCTTTTATAAAATAAACAAATATTGATTTAAAGTGCTAGTGACTGTTGAGTGTCTTTTTACAAGTACAATTTAAAGCGCTTCAATGCAGACGCCAGCGCAATCCTAGAAATGCCGCCTGCAATATTTAATGTTTGTACCTACATATATTACAAATATAGCATAATTATAATTGCTCAAATATGCCAATAATGGGTTGTTGCAACAAACCAAAAACAAATTGTCTTAAATGTTCATGGTGTGGCTTCAGCAAAGCTATATTAGAATGCATTTGAATAAATTGTATTAAAAATATGTTATAATCAATAACATCAAGACCGCAATCATTTTCTATTTGCAGATCATTTTAAATTACACTTGCCATAAAACAATGCTTCAAAAACACAAATATGGCGTGAGCCAAACAACAAGTGCAACCATTTGCCAAATAGCACCATATGAAGGAAGCCGCCTGCTATCCGGGAGGCATCGAGTGCAAATGTACACGAAGTGCACAAGCTGTGAGCAAATGTCATAAAATCAGTGCTCAATAAAGATACTTGCGTAGATGGGCTTCAGAACTCAAGTAACTATGATCTAGGATTTGATATGTGGTTTGTTGTACCTAACTTACGTTTTTCCATACTTGCAGGGGACATTTGGAACAGACGTAGCGTCGTCTTCAAAATATATTTCACCATTACATCGAAGGACACTATGCTTCGCTCTATGATTATATCGAGAGTTTTAGTAAATCAATAAATATGCCTTAACTGCCTTCCACATTCTCAAACGTATATTTTCCTTGTAAGCCACACTTAGCTTATAACGTTTATATGCATTTTCTTATGCTTCTACTAATAAATAAATTATGCTTATTTTTTTATATTTTCAAGCAGCCTCTGGAAGAATGCGAACTAACACACGTCGTGGCAACGGCGGCTATGTGCTCATTGATGACTTTCGTTTTGTAATTGGCTCTCAGCATCAGCAGCGAAGTTATCTTAAGTGCGCCAACTTTAGAAGCAAGTGCCGTGTACGCGCTATACAAAATAAGCTTACCGGGCAAGTGCAGCTGCGTTTTGGCGCACATAATCACAGCAGAAGCCAACAGTTGCCTGCTGGACGCTGTGCCAATTTCAAACACTGAGCAGCAAGTACCAAAGTTCTTTCAGAAATAAATAATAGCATATTCATGCCAAATTTCACCTGCTTTTCACTTGTGCCAGTCTAACTAAGCCTTTATAAAAATCATTGCCAATTTATTGTAACCAAATATTATCAAGAGTACAACTAATCATATACATTTTGTTGTCTTTCAGCTGATGCCCTTGCAGCAGCTGAGTACGTACGTTCAAATCGGGGCACAGATCTAGTCTTCTTTGAGGGTAACACCTATACGCCCAATGAAAAACTGCGCGAGGGTCAGCGTTCGCGTGATTGGAAGTGCTCCATGTATCACAAGGCCAAGTGTAGAGCACGTTTGGTTACAAGATTTACACGTCTGGGGGATCGCATACATGTAACCAGCCATTGCCACACACATGCACCAATGTACATACTGCAAAAAGGCGAAAGCGCGCAAAAGCCAAGTCTGATGCGCAACCCGCTGTGTCTGAGCAGCAAACAGATGAAACTGCAAATGCAGGAAAAAGTCTAAAATGTATAGCAAATTTAGAGACCTACCAAAAAATATCTAATAAATCAAATCGCCTCATAAGTTTCAGAATTTTCTTTAGCAGCCATTAGAAGGATTGTCTTGTTTTGTCTAAAACTAATACACATTTTTATTCTTTTTTTGTTATTTTAGGTGCTGGAGACCTGTTGCCCGTTGAATTTGGTTTAGATGAGCATGGAAAAAAGCTAGCATTGAACCAACTGCCTATAATTCGATTTATAAACGGTCAACGCAAGAGCCCACAGCTAGTTTACAATAACTATGCTTATGCAAAGAACAACGTGCATGGAGCCACAACTTATTGGAACTGCCGCATAAGACGTATGGGCACAACGGGTTGTAATGCGCGTATATCCACCACCAAGCTTTACAATGGTCGCTTTAAGGTGTGCTTGACTCGACCTGTGCACAATCATGAACCCTCAAACCGCTTAATACGCATGTTTGGAGAATCTGCATTTAATATAACGCCACAAAAACAATTAGCTGATAAGTAGCAAATACATGGGCGCTTTGCCAAAATATATAGACGGTCTAATAATTTGTTCCTAGATAGTTAAGCCATAACAATTTTAACCAGTATAATTTGACTAATTAAGTCTTTTTGACTTTTTTTATCTTTCGCTATAGAAAACACCCGTGCCATTTACACACCCACCTCGCGCGGTCGCATGCAGCTGATATATGGTGGGCAGCCTTTTATTTTCGAGAAAACCCTGAAACTTTCCACAGGGGAAGAGAAGCGCTATTGGCGCTGCAACCAGTGGTGGAATCAGCGTTGCCGCTCTCGCGTTTACACCATCAATGATATTGTTATTCCTCTGAATCGTTATCATACGCACGAGGAGATTGTGCGTCGTAAAAAACGCGTGCGCCGTGTGCCAGCCGCTGCCGTAGAGTCACCTATTAAAGTTGATTCCAGGTCACAGCAGCGTCAGCAGGAAGTAACCACAGATGCCATGCTTACCACTGCATTGTCTGATGAGTCACCAGCTGTAATTGATGTAAACGATCTTGGCATGCATCTGAAGTACGAGGAAATTGTGGCCGATGTAACCGGCATGGTTGAGTCTCGGGTGGTGGTGCGCAAGAAGTGAGCAAGCTCTACCTGCCACACACTCCCAAGCATACATAGTCCTTAGGTTCATTTGTGTTTTTTTGTAACTAGGTCGTAACAAGTCACTCACCTACTACACTTACAGTATATATAAATGTGTGTATTTCTAATAAATATTGATGTATTGATTAACTCTTAAAGGCTCAAACAGCATTACTACAACGCAGACCCGATCTTTAATGAACACTCCAGCAGTTTAACTAAACATGGCTTTAATTTCTATTACAGAAAACTCCTACCACTTTACCAAGGGTCAGCGCAAGTCGGTCAAGCTGGTTTATCGCAATTATCACTTTGTCAAGTACATGGAAAATAGCAGAGGTATTAAGTGGATTTGTGCCACAAGGTCCACCACGAAATGCCGTGCTAGATTGCGCACCACGAAAGACAAGCGTTTGGAGATTTTACATGCACAGCATAACCATGAGTTGGTACTTAAACGTGGACGTGGAAAGTTGTGGCCTGGCGTAGAGAAAGAGAGAGTTGGCAAATCTTGGTAATAAGATTATTTTAGTTCATAGCTAAACTTGGTATATTTTTTATCTAAATCATTCTACACTAAAGATTTAAAATAGCGGCTGTAAGTTCAAAGAGTCTGCACTGCAAGAAAGGCTGCAGATACAAAACCAATTTCATAACTCTTATGGTCTCCGTAATCTAGGTTTTTATTTGGACAAAAAGACATACGTTTATCGATACCCAAAACAATGCAACAAACGATATTAATTTTTATATTAAAAAACTTGTTTTAAGAAATTTGATTTATCTAAGGACACGTTAAGATCAGTAAAGACTACTTTTCGATCTTGAAACTTTAAAGCCCTTTAGAATTTACAGAAAGAAGTCTGGCTATTCAAAAATCTAAAATTTCTTTTAAACATTCCTTGTTAGTTAGTATTGCTCTGCAGGCTTTCCCAGAAACCGAATATTAATAAAAATTATGAAGACTTTTAGTTTAATGAAAATGCGCAGCTGCAAATTTAAAGAGGCCTAAACATAGTATGAAACTTAGCTAAACTATAAAATAATCAAATAATTAGTTTGAAACAGGAGAGTTACGGGCAGTACATTTAATAACGTACAGATCCACACTTGACTGAATTTGGTATTTGTGTATGCTGAAAATGGTTTTTTTATTTAAAAAAATTAAAAAATATATTTGTATGTATATAGAATAATGTTAAATCATGACTTTTTCAAAAGTAATGGAAAAAAGCTTGTATGGAAAAACTTGGAACATAAAAGTTTTTAAAATTGAAAAAATGACGAAACTTTTCAACATATAGTTGTGAAAAATGTTACAAGCTCTTTATCAAATTCTGTCAAATATAAAATGTTGTTTACAATTTCATATGTAGTTCCACAAAGCAAGGCTGACACATCCAATTGCCACCCGGACAGGTGTCACAGAAGGTGTTCACTTTGTTCACATGGCTTTTACCGTTCTTCAAACAGTTTACACATTGACCCTTCAAACGCGGCTTTTTAACAAACACAAAGTTATGACCTTTAGATGAGGTTTGCAAAATGTTTTCCGGATTATTAAGATTAAGAGCAGTTTTACGTGTTGTTTTTACTGCCGAAGCTATCGAAAATACAGCGTTGTTCGAAATTGTGGGCGGTGTAACAGATCTCATAGGTTTAATCGTCAAATTTTCTGCTACTTTGCATTTTTGCCCACGTTGCATGAGAGCAAGCGGACGTGCCACTGTTCCGGTGTTAAGCGTACGCTTGGGTTTGGGTTCTGCAATTAAAGTAATTAATCTTGGTTTAGTTTTTGTTTAAGATGCGTTTTGTAAGTATTTTGTAAAAATTAAACAAAAATGCAGTACATGTGGCGCCTCAGTGTAAAAATTTTTATTCAATACGAAAATGGATAACTTTGACAGCATTTCGATTTACCGTCTCAGTAACCAACTTGCAATTGTGCTTATGTTGTGATTTGACAATGAGAATCTTTTTATTCTTAGTGGTTACTAAGGCCTGGCAGCCATTTCGAGCATTTGCAGCACACGGCCAATAGACCACACCTGTACGAGCACTGCCGTAGGCGTAGGCATGGCCGCGATATACTAGCTGACGGTATTCATTTATAGTGTAGTCTTCTGCAATTATAAAGAGAAGGAAATTAATTAAATTTTTGAGCATGCGAAATATATAACAAACTTAAATATTTGGGTGGAAACTAAAGCTTTGCGCTTGGTGCGGCCATCATTAGTGCGGAAAAATACAGGAGAAAGCATGCATGGGATTCTATTATTTAAATGTTATTTTCATTTCTTCAGACTACATTTTTAAATTATCGCTCCAAAAGTTGAGTTGTTGGCATAAAAGTTGCTGCTGTCAAGACAACTTTAAGAATAATGCGTATTGCTTAAAATTTTAGGCAAAAAAGTTTTCTGTTTTTTGGGTGGTGCATGATTATGTTGCTGGCGGTGGGATATTATTCTCTTATGATGAGTAGTTAGTGTAGCAGGACATCGGTTCTTTTTATAGAGTACACATCGCCAGAAGACTGTGAAGTTTGAGCCACTTCTTATGTGGCAACTATAGGTAAAGCCGTCGTGAACCAGGTGACCGCGGAAGTTGTAGGCAAGAACGGGAACTAAAAAGAGTAAAGTAATTATTATTAATTATTTTCAAAACACATTGAGTCCACTTACCACTTGAGGAAGTATGTTGTAAAATATTTCGCTGTCCTGGCACTGCAATTGGATGGTGGTTAGTAAAGGATATTTGACAATTTTTAGGTCTAAATACTGCGTTTTTTGCACGACTCATAAGGTTGTTCCCTTGAGTTAAGGGTCTTTCGTTTTGCATTTTATATATTTATTTAACTTTATTAGACGACTTGAAGTTTAAAATCTTATAATGCTATCAGTTATGGGTCCGTCTGGGAATACATACAATATATTTCATTAATTTCATAAGACGACCTCTAGAGAGTCTTATAAGCTAAATTGCACTGTTAAGCCAGGCGCCCTAGTGTGCCACCCCCTCTCTTGCTAGTTAATCTAGTCGTGTATAAGCATTAAGGAGGCATGCATAAAATCATGATCTGAAAGCTGCAACGCATTAGCCTGGCTGCTCAGCTGCATATGCTGTTGGACTTGTTGTTGCTCCACGACAGTCATCTCCTGCTCGCCTTCCTCTTGCTCTTGTTCCTGCTCTTGTAGTTGATTTATGCTCGATTGTCGGCCAAGCTTTGTGCGTCCAGTGCTTAATGCTGCCAAGCGATTTCGCTGTATCATTTTCTCTATTTTTTCAGTATGCGGCAAGTGATTGTGCGGTCCGCCAGTAATATTCTTAAGCTTGCCGTTTTCGAGCACACAGCGGGAACGACAGCGCTGCTCGTGCACCTTTTTGGAGTAGTTATGACAGCGCCAGTATTCCTTGTTGCATTTGCGGCTGTGGCAATTATACATAAAGCCGTTCAGTACAAGGCAGGGTGTAGCCCAGGGGCTCTCTATGAAGAGCAGCTCTGCATCTGCGGTATAGGTAAAGTTAATGGTTAGATTATATTGGAATATAAAGACTCTTAGAACTTAATTAAGATAACTAAAGATAGTACATGTTGTAAGCAAAACAATTGTCTTGGTGTAGGTTTTATTAGACGATTGGATACATGTGTTAAAACGTGTTAATGTTAAATTATTTAAAACTTAAGAAACATTACAGCTACATATATATAATAATTGTACTTATTGTAACTACTGAAGTTTGTTTTTCATTAGTTTATGAAGTGGTTTAAGCTCCACAACGTGCTCGATAATGGCATTTTCAAAACTTATATTGGCATCATGTCCTTCATCATCTTGTTCAGCTGCAGCATTGGCGATTTCCTGCATTTCAATTTCATTAGCCTCCGACGCGGGCACATATAGCTTACATTCCTTGCCATTTTTGGTCGTCATTATGTTCATATTACTGCTGCTCAAGTATTGGGATAGCTTTGGGTTCGATGCACATATCTCGATGTACTCGTCAAGGTCCTCCTCCACGCTGTACATCTGCCGCTGTCCAATGCGTGCATCATGATTTTCATGATTATGCATACGTCGTGCATCCACAAATTGGCCATTCTTGGTTATCACCACAGCCTTGCACCTAAGCTTAAGTACATCGGCGCAACGCCAGGTGGTCTGGCCATTGGCTTGGGTAAGCTTCTTGTTGTAGATATAGTTCTTGTAGACTAGCTGAGCGTTCTTCTTTTGACTTCGTATGAATTGGATTATGCCTAAAAGAGTGCGCGAACGGACAACAATTACAAGTGAGTAAATTGCGAATATTTTAAGCTTGTTCAAATCTATTTTAAAACTAAATTGTTAGGTGGTGCTTAGGCGGTAAGATAGATTTGATGAAATAAAACAACGCTTATTCAAGAATTTGGCGCAAAAGCAATTTATTGGCAGTAGAATCGTAGGAAACTTATAATCAGCTTTCATGTTTAGGAGGATACTTACAATAAAAGCAAGACTCTCAAGGAATAGGGTCTATTTATATGTGTTCAGCATCCTGGTTTAACAAAAGGATACATGTAAATATGTATGTACATATTTTCTGTAATATACATAAACCACTCAATTAAGAGTACACTTAAAAATAACACCGATTACACTTAAAAAAGTCAACACTCAATCTTGTTTGCTCAACATCCTACTCCGCACAATGTTTTATGATTTAGTCACATTAATAATCTGCACAATATTTGAATAAATACGCATCAACAACAAAAAGTTTTCATGAATATAAAGTGCAAAAAACAAGAAATATACAAAAATGCAGATGCGCTTCTCTCTACAATAGTATTTTATGCGGCGTTGCCACTTTTCAAAACAGGCCCAAGCGTTGCATTTTTTGGTAGTGCGCGTAGAACGAACTGTACGATTTTCCAAAACACACAAATAAAATGATCGTCTGGCAGCATTCAACTCAAAAAATAAATTAAATTTTAATTCTTTGCATTTATTTTTGTAAAAACAAGAATAACAGTGTATTCATTTCTTAAGAATATTTAATTATCAATATAGAATTTCACTATCTACAATCAAATAATTTAAACTACCTTTTATTTAGTACAAAATTTTCTACACCAATCGTTTGACTAAAAATTGTTCAAAAGGGGGAAAATAAATAAAGTTTTATTATACAAGCAATTATGCAAATCAAAGTCCTTAAACGGCTATTGTCGGGACATTATGACTACAATAAAGCTATCCACTAAATCTCGACGGTTGCAAAACATACATAACTTCTAAAAATGATTTTATTGTTTACACATTTAATTTTTTACGATGAAACTTGTGGCCAAACATTATTATTATAATAGACTCTAAAATTGGATACCAGTTTTGGCGACTAGCTGAGAGTTTAAGGCCGAAGGGCCCAAAGTTTCCTTAATTTCAAAGTTTTTTTTATTACAATGATATACATACATACGTATGTAGTTCTGCCGGCCCGTCTCTAAAATAACCTCTACCAACGCAGTTAGTAAAAGATCTTTTAGTCAAAAGTTCATTTGGTCTATAAGTTAACAGAATTTAATAGTGGCATCTACGGAAGGGCAAAAAAAAAAAAAACAAATAAATGTGGCCAGTTTTAATTGCCGAGGTGTCTCCACGAACTATAAACATTTAGCCTGTGAGTAGGACCAAACGGCAAAATTCTCCTACAGGGGAACGGATCAAGATTGAAAAACTTATTCGGCCTGACTACACTGCGCATCTCTCTCTACATCTTCGAGATTCTTTTGTTCATACGGGCCGACAGGATTCGACTCGGCTATTCAAGAATAAATTTACTTCACGAGAGCTGCACAAACATACCTTTGGTATACGATATAAAATGGAAAGTTGGATGGCGTTTCAGTAATTCTAGAAATTCATTGGCGAGGGCGTTCCAGCAGTAAAAACGTATTTGAAGTGTCAACGTACTTTTGTGGCAAAACTTCATGCTCTTTAGAGAATAGACCAAAAACCCTAAATGACTGCGATTCAAATTTAATTCCTACTCCCATTCAAATATTCAACAATAAACATGTCCGTCCACATCTGCAGTAAATTTTCGCTAAAGAAATTACTTCTCAGTACATTCAGCCTGAAAGCCTACGTTGACCTGGCTACAAACCTCTTTTAACTTAGAATTAACTTCTACTTTATAATTATATAAATAAAAAGACCCGGCAATTAATGCCGTTGTCAGATTTAATGGTCATTCTTTAATGCTGCATCATTAAACCTGAACAACATCTGTACTTAATACGTGCAGCAACAAAATCTGTATACATCGAGTGTCGTACACGAACCAAGTCATAATTGTATTATTCTAGTTGAAAGTGCACACAACCAAAATAATATAGTTTTGACGTGGCTGTGCAGGCTACGGCTACGTGTGCAGCAATATTCTAAAGGACAAATTTTAATACAACAGAACAAGACGTACCCAAAATAACATGCACCGCCCAACAAATCACTGAAAATTCAAAAATATGCAATGTATAATATGTATCAAGAGTATATAAAGAACATCTGTTTACAGTACCTTTGGTTATTTTGTTACCAACAGTTGCCACGGTTCATCATAGGATTTGTTTCTGCTTGGGAAGCTGTTGTCTGCCAGTTCGCCAACAAAGATTTGACACTCTACTTACCTCTTCACTTCAAAGGAAATTCAACGCGTAGGCAGCTTTTTCACAGCATTAAATTGCTTTGAACAGCCACCCGACCAAATGTTCTTTTGCGATATAATAATAGAACAATGGCGCAACTAAAACTAAAAAAAAAAGTTAACAAAAGCAGTGTGTAAATCTGATCGGTATTCAATCTATCGTGCAGTCAATCTATGCTTTTTTTTAAAGGTAAATTCAGATTTAAATACGCTTTTATCAATTTTTTTTTTTTTTTTTTAAGAGCTAGCTTGCGAGCTTTGTAGCTAACTTATAACGCCATTAAGTACGCCGGATTTCTGATAAAACATATGAATAGAACTTGTTTAAACAGCTCACAAAATTCGCAAGCAACTATTTCAATGTAACTATACTAAGTATATTAAATCTATACCGATCCATTGGCCACACGTCTGGTGGACCATATGGATTACAAAAGTAAAATTCAACCAACCTTGAGCCTCTGTGTTTCCTTGCTCACCGCCGGTGTCGACAAACGATGTATCACTGTAGCTCTGTGATGTCTGCTGCTTAATGACCGCTTTCGAGGTGGTTGCTGCCATGTTACCGCCACTTGTGTTGCCCGTTGTCTGCGCACCAGCATCTTCATTTTCAGTAAAATAGGGGTCGTCGTAGCGCATATCACCATAAGCATCATCCTCTACATAAGTAGTCTCACCATCACCAGCAACTTCGCCATGTTCTTCAGTGTAATCAGGCTCCGATTTTGTCGGCAATTCAATTGGGAGATCAATAAATTCTGTATCGGATTGAGCGGCGGCCTGTTGCGTTTGCTGGCGAGCAGCTTGTAACATCTTGGCATCGGCAGACACAACAGTAGTCTGCACTGTAATCTGTTGAGGTGCCAGTTGTGCGGTAGTCGCCGCAGTCTCCGTGCTCGAGTCCAAAGGGTCAATAACATTGGTGGTGCTAGTTTTAGAGCGCTTAACATTGCTGCTGCCACTTAGACGTTGAGCAGTGCGTTTGTTTGTTGTCGACACCAGCGTGGCGGTCGTTGTGTTGCCTGTCTGGACCTGCTGCTGCGTCTGCATGTGCTGCGGCTGCTGTTGTACAATGGTGGCTTGCGGGGCTGTGGTCTGTATGACAATTTGTGTGGTGCCCTTATCGTCTCCCATAACATCGTCAACGGTCTCGATTTTATAGCGGGCTGCAGGAGCGCGCTGTTGGCGCTGCTGCACGCGTTGAGCTGGGACTTGTTGTACATGTGGTGACGCTGGTGGTGGAGGTGTGGGCTCCGGTGGTGCCTGCGGCATAGGATCGTTCTATGTGGGTTAAAAAAAATATTTCCATGTTATTGTTTTGCCTTAGCAATGCAGCAGTACATTAAAAACAACCACCAACTAGCGCGTGCAAGCGAGAGAAACATACATTTTTAACACACACATTAGTGCTGTCCTATTTTTGCGCACTTTACAACATTTATACTTGCAGCAAGAGTTCGAGATTTTTCTCTGTTGTCCGGGCCTGGTACAGTCAAGCAAGCTCTTATACAGGCACGTTTGTTTGCTTGCTCGCATGTGTGTGTGTTTTTTGTGTATGTGTTGGCGTTCGCGCCATTATCCAAGCGTGCACTCGTTAGTGTTTGCTATGTCTTCTCGTTTGGTTTTTGTTGCTTTTAATACTTACGTCTGTCAGCCCCTTTATTTGTAGTGATTCCGCTGTGCTTATGAATGCTGGCAGAGCATCTTGTTTCACATTAACCTCTCCACAATACATAAACTGTATTAGGTCCTTTAAAGCAGAGTGGCTGACGTTATTCAGAAACACTGCAAATTACAAAAATTTTGTTGTAGCCAAAATAAGTTAGTTTAGCAATTGCAAATTTAGACTTACCGATGGCGTGGGTATTCGTCGGCATTTGCGTAAACATTTTGCGGAAAAAAGGCGAGCAGACAGACAACACCAAACGGTGCGCCTTCACAATTTGCCCCTCCGCGGCAAGCGAAACATCAACCAGATCCTCACGACATAGCGATTCGTGAAACCCAGCAGAAAGATTTGTGTTGAAATTATTCCAACACAAACTAAATTGCTCGTCGTCCGCCATCTTGGACGAGAGAAGTAAAATCAATAATTTTCTGTATCTGTTTGTCGATGCTGGCTGGGTGCTGTAGCAGAAAAAATAATCAAACAAAAATGTAAAATTTGTAATTTGCTATTTATAAATACGCCGCGTTTTAAGCGATAGTAATAGTTAATTTAATATAATTTTATATGCTTATAGCCATAAACAGCAAACGCAAGCATAGCTGCGAGTTCTTTCTGCCTTTGCAACTTATGCATAAGAAAAATATAAAATTTAATGTAACAATACAATAATAATGTAATTGTATGCTTGGGCTTACCTTTACAAGTATTTTTTTACATTAAAATACAAGTAGTTTGCACAGAAACTTCTTAATTGCTGATTTGCGTTTGCGACGCGCCTCAAATTGCGTCCGACCTTTTCAACGAGTATAATTTTATGTATTCAGCAAGCGTCATGTTCGACAGGGTTGTTGATGTGATACCAAAATTCGATTACTTAGCGCGATATGAACATGAATGATTTTATTCTTATCGATGTATTACTGCTTGCATAACGACTATTTTATTAAGCGGCAGTTTAAAGATAAGTTAATTGAATTTTTTTGTTTTATCAACTACTTTGGGCATGTATTAAGTGTATATGCTTATATGCGCAAAACTTACTTTGCTTTTTGTAATATATATACTGTAATACATATTTATATAATTTTTATTATTATTATTATATATTATTTATTTAAAAATAAAATGTTAGATTAAAATGTTAAAGATTTGTAGGTTTGTTAAATGACAATCTTAAATAGCTAAAAAACTAACGAAAGAATATTTAATAATATTTACAATAATAATAGCATTAATAAATTTAATAACCAAATAAATAAAATATTTTACATCGTGTAAAACAACATGCCGATACCAAGCGTATACATACTTGCTTTGGCGTTGCCATTTTTTTTTATTGAAACTCTTGTTTCTACGTTGCCATACTGCCAATTTAAAGCATGTTGGTTTTAAAACTTGCTGTTTTAAGCGTTGCGTTTTAAAATTAATACTTCATATGTGTCTAATTTTTCGAATTATGTGCAGTTCAATTGAAAGTCCACCCGTAAGTGTTTAAAGTGATAACAGCCCAAAATTTTAATTTAAAGCTGGTCGCCAACTCAAATATTTCTAAAAACAATCAACACTAAGCTACAACTAAACATTAGCAACAAAGATTTGTTTACTAGCAAAATTCAAAACTCAAGTATGCGAAAATCTGCACTTGAGCACCACTTGAAAACCTGCTACAAATGCACTACACAATTCCGCATACAATTTATATTGTATATACAATAAAACTTAAGGACTTTATAATAATATATACATAAATACTAGAAGATATGCTACTTAAGTTCAAGTAGCGAAACAAAATCTGCATAAAGTGGCTGCGAACAAACAAATAACAACAATAGCGACAGGCAAATAAATATGTATATATATATGTACTCGCACCCACGCACAAAACTACTACCATAGCTGTGATTGGCTGATTGTTGGCCATTTTGTTTTTGTTTTTGTGCATGTGTGCGTGCATCTCATCGAGTAGCTAGAAGAACATTGGCAGCTTCAGTTTCACTGAAGTGTTTTTCTTTATATGTATTGGTTTGTGCTCTTCCATAAGCAGTGTTTGGTGTTTGGACATCCCTGGGCTAGAAGAACATTCATTTCAAAAAACGCGCTGACAAATTGTAGACACGCTCGAGTGCGCAACGGAGGACGGTGCAACGTTTACGGTTACGCACAACTAACGGTTACGCACCAACAAGAGAAAGGGGGGTGGTGGTGGCGCGGCTAAAGTCAAGTGTCACTTGGCGTGATGTGTTGCAAGTTCAAGTGCAATTTGGCAAACTGTTTTTATAAATTTAATAAAATATATATCTACAAGTGTTAATACATAAGTATTACTCAAGTGTATGTGATTATTTGATTGTAGCACAAAAAAAAAAAAAAATGTTGCAACATCATCAACAGCAAACACAGGTGCCACAAACTAGTGGCTATTATGACTACAATCAAACTCCCAGCCCCGGCAGCATGACCAATGCGGATGCTATGAACACAACGCCTTTTTCAGTCAAGGATATTTTAAATATGGTTAATCAAACTGAGGCCTATGAAGGCGCCTATGGACATATTGAGAGGTATGCAATTAGTTGTACGAGAGTAAAAAATTTAATAACTAACTGGGTTGCTGAAAATTTAAAAAAAAAGAAGCATATTACTTAGAATCTTGCATTTATTATTATATAATACAATATATATTTCATGTAGATGCCAATACTCTCGTTTTTTTAAAGCGGTTTATGTTTTAAATATATCATCTTCCTAAGTCTTCCTTTACAAAGTTTTGCACACGGCTTATGATTATACATATATACTAAGTTTATCAGTTTAGAGATCATTCAAAGAGTTTTTATACTTAGTTTGCCTCCTAAAATGTGTTGTCTATCATTATATTTTTAAATTACTTTTCGTACTTCTATATATACATATAATAAAAAAAAAATGAAATGACTATCCACTATATTCAAACCAATTTTTTGCGTTTGAGTTTCTTATGATGTGTGGAAAGTCCTTAGCATAGTTTTGTTAAATTTCGGTAGGAAAAAATCAGTGTGGTACCGATTGTGTACGTATGAGTGATCGTATGGAGGCGTAAGATACACTATGTAATAGCCACACCTCATACGGTGTGCACTGTGTAAATTTCATACGATACGTTGAAATCATGCAGGTGAAAACTCATACGAAACATTAAAAAGTAGCACGAAAGGAATAGTAACGGCAGCAATAAAAACCCTTGAATAACAATTCACTTGACATTATTTCAATTTTGTTGTTCACATTTGTTTCAATATTTGATGGCCTTAATTCTTTGTTGAAACAGTTGTTTTCAAGAATAGTTTGAAATTTTGTTTAAATTAAGGCATTTGTGCCGTGCGAATTTAAGGTAAGCATTACAATAGGGAAAAGAATTTTTGAGAGCGAATAAAAGAAACGAAAAATTGAAACAGAATAGTATCAAAGGAGTCATTGTCAACGTTCCTATTCCAGTTGCGAATCAGAGCAGCATTGTATTGAGGCAGGACCGACTGTAGCATGGCAAAGGGATGAACATTATGGAAATAAAGAATTGTACACGGCAAATAATAGTCTGGATGATCTGAATTAAATAATGAAGAGCAGGGGTTGGCGTTCGAAAAAAAGCTTCGAGATTATTCATCCAAATTAATTTTATAATTCTTAGTCTAAATGTTTGGAGCAACTCCGAAGATGCATATTTCAGAAATTTTGGCTTTTTCATGATATCTTAATTTTTGTTAACTAAATAAAATTGAATATCCTTGTTTTATGAACAATATTTTTAGGAGAGTGATTTTGTAAAAAAAATCAGAGAATTAGTTAGACCAAAAATACAGTTGCTGGGCACATTTTTTGTTAATAAACTCTTGTCAGCATTTATTAACGTTGAAACCCGGGATTAACGTAGGGTGATCCTGATTTAGGGCCACGTGGCTTAAATAACAAATGGGAAAGCATAGTAAAGTCCATGTAAGGCAACGAAACGGTGCGAAAGCGCTAGTTGGGCTCATGGACAGAGCCACCACTTTAACCAACCAACCATGTAAGGCTCAAAGCTGCAATCAGAGATTTTTTTTTAATTTTTCTATCCTTGAAGTTTCTAATCACTGAGTTTAAGCTTTAGCTCCATCCAGCTTGAATAAAGGGAGCTCATTATTAATTCAATTTCTTATTTTTTGTTTAATGTAGTAGTTACCTCATTATCTTTCAATTAAGTTAAGTTTTATAGCTACACTGATCGCTTTATAAAATGCAGTAGTTACATTTTCCTACATTAATTTTGGCATTGAAAATCTTAAGCATTATCTCGACATCTACCTGTCAACAGATTTAAGTCCCCATCTCAGCAAGACATTTGTGATTGTTTTTTTTTTATTTATTTTTAAGAAGGCTGTCATACGAAAATTAATTTCTACCAATTTTCTACTAAAACAAAATATTTTTCTAACCTTCTGCGAAGACAGAGCGCGCCAAGGCAGTTGAAATCCTATAAAAACATATTCGAAGCATGAATTGCAAATAGGACCAAAGGTCCCAAGATCCTAACTATCGGATTCGGCTTCCTTTTCGACAAATCATCGTCGTTATTTGTACAAGCAAAGCAGGCAAGACATAAAACACACACAGCCACATAAAGTGTTAACAATAAGAAAAACAAAAGTCAAAGGACTCAAGGAAGCGTAGTTGTGGTCAGGCAGACCGACGGCGACAACGTTAGAAATAGGATAATAGAAATGGCCCGTCCCACACATGTGATTCGCATATGTGTGGACATGCGCACAAATCGTTGGGCAACGCGCTGGGATGTCATTATTACAAATGAGGCATGAAATGATGTCACCAAGGGCTGGACAGCAGGAAGTTAAATTTGATTTTCAATGCTGCTTCCTTTTATTTTTTTTTCGCAACGGAATATTGGGACGTCTTGCTGCTCTATATGCAACATGTGCTGCACATTAGCCAGTTTGTACTAAAGATTTTCTACATTTCCAGCGCCGCCGCAGCTTCAGCGCTCTATGGCGCCGGTGAGTACCATCAACAGCAACCGACGCTGCATCACACGACAGAGCAGCAAGCACAACAGTTACAGGAGCAACAGGATGTAACGGCATTGTCGCCGTTACTGCCACCACATGGACACCATCAGCTTTATGCTGGCTATCAGGACTACGGCATGCCCTCACACATGTTCAATCATGCACATCCACACGCCCACACGCATCCCCATGCACATCAAGGATACCAGCCAGCCTATAATGTGACGTCACAGTTCTATGCTGGCGCTACGTCCAGCGCCTATCAAAACGCCAGCTATAATTACAACTACTGTGGAGCTGCCGACGTGTATGCTGCGACGGCCGCAGTGCCCACTCCCATTGCTGGTCCTGCGCACATTAAAAGCGAATATATACCCACGCCTTATGTCACGCCCTCGCCCACACTGGATTTGAATAGCTCCACCGAGGTGGAGGCGCATACGCCGGCGCATAAGTTGGGCGGCAACTTGACGCATAATCTTCTGGAGACTGCAAGTAATTCGGCGTCAATGCGCAGCATTTCCACAAACTCCATGCAGGCGCAGAGCAATAGTCGCTTTGAGAGCGGCTTGAACGAGTCCAGCAAGCGCAGTAAGTATTTTAGTAGCGAAAAAAAAATAATTTTAGAACTATGTGCCAGAATGTTTATTGCGACCGGATCCTTTTGATTTTCGGTCAAACAAGCTTCCAAGTTTTTCGTCATTAGACTTACTAAGTTTCAATTTATTTTAGGATTACCAAACTTGTGGAAATGACATTCTTGTTCCTTAAAACGTACTTTCAGTTGGGCTTCAAATCCACTTTTTTATATACTTCTTAAAAATGTATATAATTATGACTATCAACAATATCTTTCTATGACTCAAACTTGCTTAAGCTAAATGCTTAAAAATTTGTTCCGTATGGACACCTTGGCAGTTTTGCCATAGACAAGTTTAGATTAGTTAGGCTGCTCGGCTTAAGCCAAGATCATCCAGAGACCGTGTGGTCCATTATGTTGTCTAGATACAAAAAATGAAGGTAAGAGGTGGAGGAAGACTGGCTAGGTAAGTTGGGTGGCATATCTGGTGACATAAAAAGTCAGGTACGCTATGGACAGATTCGCCAGACCACCGAAATCTTTAAAGAAGGGTTTTCACAGATACTGGATGGGTTTTCCAAGAAGTTTAGCGCAATCCTATATGTACTTTGATAGCTTTCTATATACTCCTTATCTGATGGTAAACGTGCATGCTCTCGGCTCTATGGTGCTGTGCCCCGTTTTAACTCCTGACATCATCCTGCAATGTTGGGTTATTGGCTTTGGTACCTAGGCCAAAGTGTTTATAAGTTTAAGTTTATGCGTAATCGCTGATAGAGGTGGTCACCTCTTGGCGCACCCGTCCGCACCGTTTTTACCGGGTATGCTAGAGTGAGCAGATACTCTGCAGAGAGTGAGTTTGCCATATAGAAGAACTAAAACGAAAGTTTTGAAAAACAATTTAAAACTTACTAAATGAAATTATATATTCGAACGATCATGAAGTTTGCATCCTCGATGAGTATGAACTCTTTCAGAAAGACCTCTAAATCTGTAAACATTAGATTTGGTAATGTTTCCAATGAATAAGAGGCTGGGCTAGCCTTTGGTCCGAGGTTTGCTAAGAAGTCCGTGGATTGAAAAGAAACCTTTAGTTTCCTTAAAGTTTTTTAAGAAAGTTGCGGATGTATTTTCAATCTCTAAATATTGATTATCTCATTTTGCATAATAAAATGCATAATATAGTCGAACTTAGAGAAAAGTAGGGACACGTCGCTTATTACACTAGTTTACAAATTTATGGGTCATCGAGTGAACCATCGTAAAAAAGTGTTTTTTTGGGTAATTTGGGGTCGAGAAACACGAAAATGGCAACCTTTTATTTTTTCTTAAGCACCGTTTTCGAGATATTTTCGAAAAACATGCTTTTGGGCACTTATTTCAGTTATTCATCAATATCTCGTGAACAAAATCTTGTATCGACATGAAGGATGATTAGATCGAAAAGTATTAATGTGATATATAATTATGTGCAGGTTAAATAAAAAATAAAGAAGTTACAAGCAACCAAAGTCTGAAAAATTGTAATTTTTGACAATTTTTTAAAATTTCAAATTTTTGATTTCATTTTTTCTAACGAAAAAAAATGTTTAAAAATTATGTTAAGCTTTTAACTGAAAGAGAATTCTTTAACGAACATTTCGAGTCCAAGATCTTTAAAATCGGATAAGAATTGAAGATGTTATAGAACCATGAACGGCAGTTCCAATCTTCACTCAATCACATTTTTGTATGAAAAAAAAATTGTTCACTCAAAGTTTTTCATTTGCGCTCAGTTACGTCTTCACGAATTTGTATGCAGCTGTAGTCGTGATTTTTCATTCATGGTTCCATAACATCTACATTTCCTGTCCGATTTCGAAGATATTGAACTCGAAATGTTCTTTCATGTCGATACAAGATTTTGTTCACGAGATATTGACGAAAAACTGAATTAAGTGCCCAAAAGCATGTTTTTCGAAAATATCTCGAAAACGGTGCTTAAGAAAAAAAAAAGGTTGCCATTTTCGTGTTTCTTGACCCCAAATTACCTTAAAAAACACCTTTTTACGAAGGTTCATTTTTCGTGTAAACTAGTGTTATCGGTGGTTCCTAAGCGGCCTCCAACGCGAAGAATTTATATGCTGAAAGTTTTTCAAATTTACTGGTTCACCGAACTTGTGGGGAATTCCCTCATTCGCTCGTCCGTATTTGCACGGGAACTTAATATTGGTTCTTAATAGAGATATCTTAGAAATTCCTACTAAGAGATCCAAGAGGAGTATTCTCGAAAAAATGAAAAAAAAAGCTGCAGAGATATCTTGTTTAATGAATGAACCTCATTAAAATGAAATTTGAAATTAAAGCGCTTAGAGTCCGTCGACGGCCCTGATCAAGTTTCTGTTTTACATCAACAAGTTTTTTTTTATGAAATAAAGTCCTAGCTATAGGACACAAGTGGGACTCACAACATAATTTAATTGGTATTTTTGCCAACAGACATCGTTTTTTACACATGCATGCGATGGGAAATCATTTCGTACTTCGAATCTATTGTTCTTTTGCACGGCTGGAAACATATAACCAGAGGTTTCAGAGCTATGTAGCAGAGTATCAGGGTACGTCTGTAATGACCGTAGGTTTTAAGACAGTCACCCCAAGCGAGGTGCACATTTACTTTAGGAGCATAAAGGCTTTTAAAAAAAATTACGTTTGAGCCACCACACAGTGAAAAATTCTTAAAGCCCTTCCACTCTTTCATCTTGGTAGTTTTTTTATATCCCTAAAATCCATTTTCCATTACAGAAGACAACACCCAAGTAACGAGCACACGTTCCGAGCTGCGCAAGAATAGTAATAATGGAACAGGTTCCTCCAAGCCCCGCATGAAACGCAAGCCTCGAGTGCTCTTCTCACAGGCACAGGTGCTGGAGCTGGAATGTCGCTTTCGACTCAAGAAGTATTTGACTGGAGCCGAGCGTGAAATTATTGCACAGAAATTGAACCTGTCAGCCACACAGGTAAAAATTTGGTTCCAAAATCGACGCTACAAATCGAAACGTGGTGATATTGATTGCGAGGGACCAAAGCTATTTAAAGTCAAGTCGGAGACAATTTCTCCGCCAGCCTTGCCACCCACGCACATGATGTGGCCACCTGCACCGCAACAGCAACAACAACAACCACAGCACCAACAAACATCCCAACAATTACACTTGTAGCTGTTGTTATTATTATAATTTATTGCAATTTAATCAAAAAGTAATATTTTAAAAGATTTTAGTAAAAACAAATGCCTCATAACTCTAGTACCTTGTTGTAATTGTAAATAAAATTGGACAATAAATAAAGTTTAAGCAAGAACAAAAACAAAAAAGTGTTCCATTGCATGTTGCAACTCCCCCTCTTAAAGGCAAAGTTCGTGACGTCTGGCACAGAAGTCGAACAATATGCCTGACTATATCTGCGTACGGATCCATTAGCCACCGCATCTGCGTATAATTGTTGTCGATCGCCGCATAAATCAATTTTATCAAAATCAAACGATCAGTTTTATGAAAAATGAAAAAGCAACAATTTCCGTTTTTAATATATTTAGTACGGTTCGGTCCGGGTAGTATATGAAATGTTTTCCTTTGCTTTTTGCCTTATGACAAAGGGGTGAGGCAGCGCATTCCGGGTCCAGACATTACAAAGGTTGCTTTTATGAATCGTTTAAGTGGCGGCGGGGCAGCTAGAATGCAACTGTAAAATGTGTTCTTACAAAGGCAACTCATTCCGCTCGACATTTATGACAGACAGAGAGCGCCGCATAGGGCTAATATTTCAGGGTGCTTGGATGAGGAAGTGGGGAATTCTGTGTTGTGGCTTTGGAGTGGCATATCAATTACTATACAAACACATGCCAGGCCAGGCCAGGCCAGGCCGGGCACAAGGCACAGCAAGTGCAGCTGATCACACTTCTTTTTTTTGTTTTGTTGTTTTTTGGGGGCAGTTTGAGTTGAAATATGGAATTTTGACAGACTGAACTTGTTAGAGTTGCTATTGAGACGCTCCAATAGGAATCGGTGTGGAGGAGTGGTTTGCTGGAAGTGTTACGAGGGTGAAATGTCAATCAAAGATCATGTTGTTATTTTCTTATAAGCCAAGGCTAGTTATTAGTTAATCTAATGTTTATTTTCCGGGCTAGGGAAGTTTTACCTACAGTCTAGGTATAGTCATTTAGCCGTAGTCTATGGATTGCTCATACCAAAATGCATCAGTATTTATTCTTATATCAATTTAGACATGCTTGAATGCCAACCTGTACCTATGAACACCTATATTTTAAACAACCATGACGGCTAGAGAAACCAAATCATACCGCAAGAAACATAAATAAAATTAATTTGGAAGGCACCGAAAGACATAGCTACTATTTTCATTACCTCCGCAATGGTACTTTAAGCTTACATTAGAGGTCAGATGGTGTGGGGGCAATTCCCTTTAGGAACCGAACTATTTTATTCGGATTGGGTTTGGCGTGCTCCGGAAAACGAATTTTTTTGTCGATAGATTCCCTTTTTATTTTCGATAAATTCGTAAATTCCCCAAATTTTTTCGATAAATTCTCCTCTTTTTTGGGAAAATTTTTTTATTATAATTTTTAAAAAAAAAAAAAAAAAAAAACTTTGCAAAATTTTTGATTAAACCTGACTTAGAATTTTTGTTAGCAATTTTTTTGCGTACTTGTTGTTTATCGTCATGTGTTCGTGTATAATATGTGCACACACACGAACACAAAAAAATTCGTTTTAGCCATGCATGCTGCTTTTTGGATTGAGTGAGAAAAAAAAAAATTATTAAAAATAATTGTCAATAAATATATAACTTAATGTTGACATAAATATAATCTAAAAATATCAAATAATATTTAAAAAATCATTTCTGATAAATCCGTACTTTTTTAAATCTATTTTCCCGATTCATTTTAATTCCTCTTGCAACAAAACATTCGGTTTGAAACCACACGAAAAATTCGGTTTGGTGAAATTGGGAGCACCAAAATTCGGTTTCAAAACAAATCCGAATAAAATGTTCTGATTCATTTTCCGGAGCACGGCCGAATTGTTTTTTTCTTGAAGGTAGAGTTAGTCGTTGGCGAACTGTAAAAACTGGCAAATTATTTGTGAATTTTAAACCACTCCTAAAGAAACTTGTTATATTTCGCTAAGCCACTAATGTAGCCCTTAGCCCTTCTGTGGTATTAGACGCACCACCAAACACCAAACAGCTGCTTCTATAAGAGTAGCGATCCAAAAGAAACACAAACTTTCAAATTTTGCCGAAAAGAAGGCGAAGTTTGGGAATTATGTGTGGCATTATGAAACTTCCTGTTTTGATTGTAAAATGCGATTTTTATTGTACAATAATTGGAAATTTTGTTGTCATCGAAATTCAAAATGGCGGCTCTTGTCTGCCTCAGCCCGCAGAATATCGACCCCGCATTTAAGTTCTCCAGCCTCTTGTAGTAAACCGAAACGAAAAATGTTTTTTGTTTATTGAAGTTAATGAAATTCTCTATGCCTTATACTAATTCAGAATGAGTAAGATTTTTGACGAAAAATTAACTGAAATGTGGACGTTCGAACACAGAATTTGTTATTTTTCACTTTTGTTGTGATTTGACCTTGCATAAAAATAACAATTTAACACTTTTACATGTATATTGTATATACAAACATGGTTTAAATGAAGGGCATCGGAACAATAGATCATGAGATATGCTTGAAATGCGGATGAAAAACATGGTTCCGAGAAAAACGCGCTTAAAGTTTTTAGAACATCGAAAAATCCTTTCATACACATATTCTACGAATATGTAGCTTTCATCTTTTATAAAAAAAAATCAATTTTCTCGACCAAATTTGAAAGAACCTCCCCTTATCCGTCGGACACCTGGGTCTGGCCAGACCTATTTCGTTTTTGACCGTTAATTCAAAGTATTTCTTATTCAGATATCGACTTGCGCTTCCAGGTAGCTTCCTAAAGTTTTATTGGCTATCGATCCACGTATAGTAGAAATATCAAAAAGTCCTTAAAACGGACGAAAAAAAGCCGAAACATAAAGTAAATTCATATATAAATGTATGTAAATCCATAGGGGTTCAGCCAGGCATCAAGTGTTCGTCCGAAGGGTTAAAAATATGTGTCCGACGGAGGGTTAACAGGATAGTTCTAAGGTTAAAGAAAATGTACAAATTGCCCAAGAATTCACTTAGGATATTGATATACTGTTTTCAAATAACTCCATGAAAGACAATCCACTTGTTCATCATTATCAGGTACCGAAGTGTAAAAATAATTTTCATTTTCTAGAGATACAACTCCGAGTACACAACCCAAAGGTCCCTGAACGTGTCACGTAGGTTGGGTACAGCCCCAATCCATCCAACTTCATGCGAACCATAAAAAAATGATTTCCCCACCCATTTTTAAAAAGCCCGTCAATATCGGACGAAAAAGGTGGAAATTAATAGGAGGGCTACGGGGAATATAACGGACGGGATGTTAATAAAGTTATAAAGTTAAAGGGAACCATGGCAGCCCAATTTCTTAATAGGAACTCGGAGTTTTAAGATTTGTGAACTTAACTTATTCATTATAATCGCAATCCTAATCTTTCTCAAAGTCTCCAAAACATTGAAAAGTCTAACAAGATCTGTACTACTTCAGTCCTGATACATCTTGACATGCCTTTGAAAGGTAAGCCGTGTTCTAACGAACAACTCCGTCATAGTACAGGACTATGAGCATTATGAGCAACGGGTACTATGTAAAAACTAAATGTTCCCAATTAAAGTCGGCGGGAAAAGAAAACAAAGAAAATCCTAGGGCGTAGACAGTTATGGCACTGTAAACAAAACACCCCCAAAGGTCCAAGCTAATGCACTTCAAGCACATTCATATTGCAGCTAATGGACCACACTGACCAACAAAAAAAAAGGAGCACAATCCAGGATCTAACTTCTAAACATTAAGGTTTCATCTTACAATGTCGGCGGCAATGTTGCGGCAACGTGTGTTCCATATAGAGTCTAGACCGTCGGCAACCTCAACTCAAGTGGAAAATTTGTCATCTTCCCATATATCACACGCTTGGAGTAGACGTAGTCGTACGATAAGCCAGGATCTTATGCCTTGTAGCGCCGTTTAATTCATGTAGCGTCAAAGGATCAAAGGCGCCACAAGCGATACACAGCTGTGCATGGGCTCTCTGTCTCTTTCTGCTCACTTTCACCGCTTTCATTTGGATTTCCGCAATTGAAACGGGAATGTATCCAACGTGCGAAGCCGCCAAAGTGAGAGTAAGGTAAGCAAATTAAGATTTATTAGACTTCCAATAAATAAACAATATGAAAAGGAGCAACTAGTACAACAATGCCAATTGGCGTATATCCTACCAAACAATTTTTCATTTCCGCGCTTTTGAATTCTGCCGCTTCCATTGCGTAATTTCACTTTCAGCTTTTTCCGCTTTCGCTGTCATTGCGTTCCTCTGTTTAAATCCCCAGCACTCTGAAGTGGCTCACTGTAGTCTTCCCCAACCCCAGTGGCAGAAACAGAAACAGAACCAACGGCGGGGCCAGGCTCCTATCGCAGTGCTACCCAGCTATACTCACTTGCTGTCAGTTGCTATTAAAACCTTTGACATTTTATCAAAAAGCAATTGAGATTTTTATGTTGTTCCTTTTGTTTTTTTTATACCCTGTACTCATGGGGTCCAGGGCATTACAGACTTGTTCAATGTGTTTAATAGGACAAAGGAGCAATTATGTAGCACTTTACTAAACAATTTTAGAAGTACGAATCTCAACCTCTTAGAATCTCAAAATTCTAGGCGTTCGTACAAACGGACGTGCCTTATTGAAAGCAGCTTTAGGGGGGTCTCCGGCGTCTTCTTTTCTAAAAATACCCCATGTACCCCAACCTAAAGGTAGTGGATATAATCGTTACAACAAACAGTCGGCCGGCTTTACCGATTAAAGAGTATAAGCAAAACTGCGCTTGGCGTGACGTTACAAAAATTAAAAGCGACGTTAGTTTATCACAAAAATATTAGGTTTTTGCCTCCAAGTAAATAATTTTTAATGAATATACTTAATTTTTTTGAAAAGATGATGATATTAGCATGATAAAGAGAAGAAAAGAGATGGTCTTAAAAATAGACAAAATGGACCAAAACATGAACTTTTAGATTTTTCGCCGTTTTAAAAAAATCTTTGAACACACTTTGTTAATTAGTACAATGTAATTTTATTTGCAAGTTTATAGGATTGATTGTGCTCCAACTTAGTGCATCAATCATTCAATCAATGTACAACTATATTAAACACATAAATCAGGAAATTGACTTAGCTTCCAAAATAAAAAAATTAATTACGTCCTTGTGGATGTAGGCTCCGTAGATCTGGTGACCGGAGATCATCTACAAACTTTAAGATCGCCTAAAGATATTTATCTGTACCTCAAAAAAACATTGCAGACGCTTCTTGGTATGTAAGCAACCAAGAAATTGTAGACCTACACACAACTCCGAATTTTAGAAACCTTTTTAAATACTTTTACTTTTTATTAAAATTTGTTTTGTTGGTGTATTTAATGGAATCCCGGTAAAACTAGAGGTTTTAAAGCCCTACCAGAGCAATGTTTCTATTGCTCCTGCTAAAATACCAATTCAAAATTTTAAGCATATAACTGGGAAAACTGTCTGCAGTGTATCCCCAAGTCGTGGTCATCGCCTCGACACTATCACATTTTCTTTTTTAATTTCAATTTGATGTTTTGCTCATAAAAATGGCGCGCTCATCTTACATTTTCCTCGTGTGGGTGATGTGTGTTTTGTTTCTGTTTTATTTCAGCCATTTGGGTGAGTCTGTGTGGCTTTTCAAGTGGAAAATTGTGACAATTATATTCAAATTAATTGAGTAATTGCATTGGAATTGTATTTGCCGTCGTTTTTAAGCATTTGATTTATTGTCTGTGGAAATCTCTGCTCGAGTGTATCCATATAAAAAACAAGGAACTTTAGTAATTTTGTTTCTGGCGGCAATTATTTTGTTTTCATGAGAGTCAACAAATGAAATTCGAGTTCAAGCGTTTCTTCCGTTTAGTATATCCTCATAAATGTATGCCAAGGCAAGAGAATGCTAAGAGGAAAAATAAATTGTTGCCTTTAACTACTTTTTTCTTATGGTTATCAAGTTTCTATTTAAATATATATAAAAAATATATGGTTGAAATTTAATAAAAATATGGACATATTACTCCAAGCTGGTATCGCTCACATGCACCAGAATCGTTTATGACTTCGAGAAGTCTTAAAGACAACAAAAATTGAGTAACATATCTAATGCAAATAAAATTGATCCAAAAGAGAACCATTCATATTATGGAAAACCCTTTTTTAAAATATATTTTACTTAAGTAAATAGGAAACTTTGCAACCCTTCACTATAATACAGAATATCCCAAATGGTCTACGCAGTTCGAAAAATTTCGCGCGGAATGACAAAACTTCATATAAAAAAAAGTCCCAAATGGGAATTTTTTTTATATGTCCATATTAAGAAGTTTTTAGAGTTCCAAGCCTTGCAAAATTTTTAAAATGTTATATATATATATCTGGAAATCTTGTCTGTTGTGTTTCTTTTATATGCAATTAATAAGATTTTTTTTGGTTAAATAGTATTAATTTTTTTACTAGTACAACTACCTTACTACAAATTTCATATTAAAGGCCCATACGCAGCATGCAAAAATTCCGCACGAAATGTCAAAACTTCATATAAAAAAAAAATATCCCAAAAAAGGGAATTTTTTTTTTATATGAAGTTTTGACATTTCGTGCGGAATTTTTGCATGCTGCGTATGGGCCTTTTATGACAAAAACGTTACGTATTTATTTTACGTTAAATGGATATCAAATGTAATATACTTGGAAATTGTAATAGACAAAAGCATCAACTCAAAAGATCATGTAAATGCTAAAAACAAAAAGTATATAATATCGCGAGACTCGCATATTTTATCCCTTCAAATTGTTTCTGTTTAGATGCATTTTCCAATTGTGGTCGGACATAGGCAAAATAGACAAATTGAAAAGTTAGAATTTTGGTTAAGCTCTGTAAATATTTTACCTGTATAGCACTAAAAATAATGCCATAGAAATAAAGTAAAATTAAATTAATTATATCCGCGTTTTGTCCGAACCCTCTTATCGAAATTTTGTCTACTACATAGACTCAGCATTCAGCATACATTATTGAAATGGCCCAGCTATTTAGCCTTAGCTTTAAGTTAAATTTAAATATTGATTAGGATTTTACAAAATTTTCCCAAAACTTTTATATATTTCATCAATAAAACGCTCGCTATGATTTAGTTTTATATTTTTAATGCCTAAGCAGCAGAAGTAGGGGAAGTGGTCCGGTTGTGGACATAGCCCAGTTGTGGACACCCCTCCATAACTTTTGAACATGAGGAGATGGAGCTGATCTTTAAATTGTCGTTTGTGCGTAATGTCAGCACCATGTTTTATTGCTAATGTCGAAGCAAACGACGCATGCGCTTAGCAGCTACAGTGGATCACATTTTTACATGTGCAAAAACCAAAAGTGATCTATTTTTTGTTTGTGTTTAAATTAAAGTCAATAGTTGTAAAAAGGTTAGTATAATATATATTTATGCAGGAAATTCAACATATTTTGTGATTTTATAAAGAATTGATCAAAATTTTCGCGGAAAAAAAATTTGCGGGTAGTTTTTTGACAACTCTACATTTCCCAGTTGTGGACACTTAATTTTTCACCTTAATCGGTTTTGTTTTGTATATTTTTAGGAATGTCAAGTCCAAAAATTAATTTTGATGCCTACATTGAAGTCATTTACACATTAGTGTCCTGCTTGGTAACAAAAAATTTATCATATTTGTAAGGGAAAGGCTTGTAGATAGATTTTTTAGCTATATCTCAAAATTGGAAAAAGAAAAGAAAAAGCTATAATCAACAATAAGCAAATTATTTGAAATTTATAAAAATAAGCATTTTACAGACAATTTTCCAAAGAGCTTGAAAACGACAACAAAAAAATGTAAGAAAACTGAAATAAAAACGCATGATTGCTAAAAGTTATGAAAATTTATTGCTTTAAATTTAAGTGCGCATTTAATTGAATTTGAAAAAACAAAAAAATGTAACTTTCCAGAAAAGTCACAAATGTGGTTTTTTGTGATCGGTCAACGTGCTGCCATACTAAAATTGAATTGTTATGGAAAATATTGAAAAAATAAATCTGAAAATTGCAGAAAAATGCACTAAAAACAGTTCAAATTAGTTTCAAAGACAATTTCACACAATAAAAAAGTCATGTAAATAAAAAAGCAATGAAAAAAAATGAAAATAGATGTGTGTCAATTTACAAGCTAAAAAGTAACCCAACTTACATTTTTGAAGCCATTTTGGAATGCATTGAAAAAAATGTGTCTATTCACTATGTATGTCCGAAAACCTTTTTTGATTATGGAAGTTCCAGCACATACATATATTTTCCTTGATTTTTTATTTTGATTTGATCACTTTTTGAGCGCAATCATTTTTGTTTTCCGATTTCTTTAAAAACAATTTTTATATTTTGTTCACATCAAGAACACACATAATTTGTTTACGGCGTATTTGCCATCGAAGACGGGGTGAATTTTGGAGTTTTCTTTGCTGGAACATCAAAATCGAACAGGTGTCCCAACTTACAAGACGTCCCAACTTACAATCTTTTCCCGTACCACTGTACTTTCGAGTATAAATTTAATTTTTACACAATGTCCTTAATAGAGACTGGTAGGCAATATAGAGTTTTTCATTAACAATATTCTTATTTTTGTTGCCTTTACTACTTCTTCGAAAGACTTCGCGTCAGTTTGAATTTAATTGCATGTGATGGAGATCGATCAGAAAAATTAAACCTATTGGGTTGGCATAGTAAAAAGTGTGAATTTAAAAAATTTTTAAGAGTGTACTTAAATAGAAAATATTTTGGGATCAAATTGCAGTTTACTTGGGCACATTTTTGCAGGAATGTTATGCCACTGAATTGCATATGAAACCATAAAAATATCAACCTTTTATAACTCCAGGCAAAAAATGTAGCCAGTTTCTATATTGAGAACCAAACGAAAATGGTAGTGGGTTTGGAAGGAAAGAAACCGATAGTAGTTTTCGAAACTTTATTTGATAGGTGAGCAAACTAGACTGTAAGCGTGCTAGGAAGAATACAGGTAAGGGTTCTGAAAATGATACATTCAGAGGAATTTTGCCAGATTGGAAACATACATGAGAAGCTGTAATATTATAGCAGGTGTTCATCAAAGCAATTTATAGAACGAAAAAACTTAAAAATTTTATACGAGCATATATCTGGAAACAGTTCTAATTTAGTAGACTGTCATCGCATTCTTCTTCTTCATAATTCAGACTTCGATGACATACAAGCGCTCAGCGTTTTCGATCATAGCTATCTTTGCTGGGAACCGTTTCCAAAGAAAAAAAAAAATCTTCTAAGTTAATTTAAATTAATTTCAATACTTCAACAAAACATAAAATCTCCTTGGTTTAAAATTTTAAAGAGTGTCGGATATTAATGGGTTAAACGGTGCAAAATTGACAATGAGCCCGTAAAACCGATGGCGATCCTCGGAGTAGCTTAGACTCAAGAAATTCGATAAGCAGCTGGGTGCATTTCAAATGTCGAAGATGGTGTTATGTTCGGTTTTATCGGTAAATGTGCCTAACGTGTGCCATTAGGCATTTTGAAAAAGTGACCACCATATCCGATCAATCGACATCGAGAGCTGACTCGATGAATTGCTTCTAGATTTTAGATGCAATAGGTCCTTTGCAAAGAGCTAAACCACGGAAGCCTTCAAACCGCTGTTGCCCATTCAAATGACCGCCGAAAACTCCTTCGAATACAACACGTGCCACCGGCCGGTGCATTTGTGATGCGCTGACTTGCGAAACTGATACGGACGATGAATAACTAAATTTAAATTTTTATTTTAAGTTTTATTACATCATTACTGCTTTGATGGCAAAATAAATTTCGTTTTTTTGTATAAAGCTATGTTTTACTCCATATTTTTCTATTTTAAGGGCACTTTCCAGAAGTGTCCACAACCGGTTAATTTTTTTTTTTTCGTAAAAATTGACTACTCCAGAAAAAGTTTAAGTCAAAAGTTATGGCTGAAATAGCAAACTATGTCCACAACTGGACTACTTCCCTTACATATGTATATAAAAAGCCTATTTTTTACATATAAGATTAATAAACAAGAAATGTTAGCCAGTAAATAAATGAATTGAATTGAATTTACCAGAATTACTTTCTTAGGATGATTCATAAATTTAAAAAATCAATAACAATCTTAAAAATTTAAAACAAATGCTGATTTTTACATTTGAATTTTTAAACGACCGTTGGCGCCAGCTCTTCATTTAAATTTAAATTGAAGTTAATTTCCATTTACCTTGCTCCAAAAAATTCATCTCCAACGAAATAAGATTACTTTTTTTAAATAAACTATAATGTACAAACTAGTTTTCTAACTATAATCTAGAAGGAGTAAAATTAAAACAAAAAACTCCTGCAAATTTGTGCAAAATTTACAATTAAAAATTTTATGCATACATTTCTGTTCGAACCTCCTTTCCGAGCTTTTCAGCAAAGACTCAAACCCTATAGTGCAAAGACGCAAACCTGTTACGCCATTGGCTGCTGAAATTGGCTTTTACAGTTTACAGCAAAGACACAAACCTTTTGTGCTCTTTTTCCATTGGCTGAAATCTTATTGTATTGCCATCCTTTTTCCTCTTAGCAGAGTAAAAGAGACAACTGGAAGCTCGAATTTTCGAAAGCATTAGCCGAGACACGCACCGATAATTTATAGCGCCATCTATTGACGGATTTGTATACGTTACTGCATAGCATACTTTAGGGTTGCTACATTTTCGGTTCAAACTTCGAAATAATAAGCATGCAGTTTTAGTGATTTTTAAAATTATCGAAATGCAGCTTGGCTTAAATGCGGCTCACTTTTCGCGAAACTCGGAAAGACATAAAATTTTTGGTGCGTTGTCTGCGGAAATCTATTTTAATATACATACTTAGATTCTAGCCTAAGAACAATCTGTCAATGTACCAAAAATCTTTTACATACTTTGCAGGCCTGTTCTAGATTTCGACTCGTTTTGAAAAGTCATAACGAGTGCATTCCGACAAATGGTGTTCTAGATTTCGACTGAGTTCGAATCGACTTCGAATCGTTTTCGAATCGTTTTCATTCAGGCCAGAAACAGCTGTGTTGTTTATGTTTGTTTATGTGGCGCAAAATTTAAATGGCAGCGACATCATACAACAGCCGTCTTCTTCTTTTGAAAATGGAAACGTAGTAAAAATTATGTTGCTTGTAGTTCGTATTTTACAGGCATGTTCTAGATTTCGATTCCGACAAAATCTGTCGGAATCGAAATGAAAAGTGTTCTAGATTTCGATTCCGACAAGAGTCGACTCGTTTTGAAAAGTTTGGCTCGCAGCTGTCGAAATGAAAAGTATTTTGCATTGTTTAATTAAATAAACGCATTAATGCCACTAAAATTCATTTTGTATTATTTTTTAATGCTTTAAGAAAATTTAGATGTGCTCACTTGAACGAAACAAGGTTAATTTTCACCATATATTTTAATTACAAAAAATGTCTATGGAAATTGTGTGTACATGCAAAACCAAAACGAGTGGAATGAAAGTAAGGTGTTCTGGATTTAGACAAAACAGAACTTCGAAAAGTTATGTGTTGTCGTGTTACACAAGTTAATTCGAAGATAATTTTATTAATGGATGGCTTAAAATATATATATGAAATAAATTGTACAAAATTTGTACATAAATAAAAAATATTTCTCGCTCAGAAAAATGTTGGCCAAAAGAAAAATAAGTTATTTAGTTAGTTGTTCGAAAACTTGTGGCAACTCTACAATGTGAACTTATCGATATCACACAGCTGTTCAATACAAAAGGTTATCGATAGCACTCGAAATGAAAACGATTCGAAATCGATTCGAACTCAGTCGAAATCTAGAACACCATTTGTCGGAATGCACTCGTTATGACTTTTCAAAACGAGTCGAAATCTAGAACAGGCCTGTTAATTTTATAAGAATAACCAACAAATTTTCGCCAAATTTATAAGTTATTTATTTTATTTTATTCAAAAAACTACTTTGAGCAGCAGCTTCAGAGTCGGCTCTAGTTACTTTTCTGCTATATCCTTCTTCTTCCTGTAAGGTTATTTTTTCCCATAAGCATTTCACAATTATTTAGATCATGCGGTTAAATTTAACTTTTTGATGCAAGTGGATGACTTCAAAGTCATTTACCAACATTTGCACTGTGTTGTTGTGCAAAATAATGCTCACGCATTTTACTCTACCGCTTGGCACTGCATTTTTTGCCCTTTAAAAAGTTATTAGTACAAATAACTACAATGAAAGCGGCTCATTGTTGTTTGTTTTAAAAGTGCGCCAAATTGCTAGCAAATTGCCAGCTGACCAACTGGCCAGCTATCGATAAGTTCACTTGTAGAGTTGCCACAAATTTTCGAACATCCACTTTATTAATTTATTTTTTCTTTCTGCCAACATCTTTCTGAGAGACAAATATTTTTAATTTATTTACCAATTTTGTACAATTTATTCAATATACATATTTTAAGCCATCCATTAATAAAATTATCTTCGAATTTGCTTGTGCAACACGACAACACAAAACTTTTCGAAGTTCTGTTTTGTCTAAATCCAGAACACCTTACTTTCATTCCACTCGTTTTGGTTTTGCATGTACACACAATTTTAATAGACATTTTTTGTAATAAAAATATATAATGAAAATTAACCTTGATTCGTTCAATTGAGCACATCTAAATTTTCTTAAAATATTAAAAATTAATACAAAAATAATTTTTGTGGCATTAATGCGTTTATTTAACTAATCAAAGCAAAATACTTTTCATTTCGACAGCTAAGAGCCAAACTTTTCAAAACGAGTCGACTCTTGTCGGAATCGAAATCCAGAACACCTTTCATTTCGATTCCGACAGTTTTTGTCGGAATCGAAATCTAGAACATGCCTGTTGAATTGAAAGCAATTCGTCAAGAAAATAAAGAAGATCAAATCAGAATTTGCTTCGTAATCCCAAACTTGGCGAACCGAAGTGATAGGTAATTAAGTTTTCTGTTGTTTGGGGACTTCAATTTTTAATGTACAGAATATGAAATTTCTTGGACCAAATTCCGAAATATTAAAAAATAGAACAAAGTAACGATTTTTAAATGGGACCCTCAGCATATTATTATAGCGCAACGCATAAGGTAGAGCATAATTTTTTACTACCAAAATTGTGAACCGAGGTAATTGAGTTGAAGTTAGTTGATCCATGGATATATCTTACCGTGTTACTCCTTAGCATATATTTTATATAGAAAGTACCACTTTTAAAGTCAAAATAAAATTTATTTTGGTTTAATTAATACGAAATAAATTGATTTTATTTTGGGCAGAAGCATTCTACAAATTTTTTAATTTACATATTTTAAATATGTCCATATTGTGTAAGAATTGTAATGGTCCAATAAATTTTCGTAAAACTGGAACTCTGCGAAAAATGTAGGATAATTAAGTGTTGTATGGTTCGAGAGTTTCAGAGTTATAACGAGCGTGAGGCGTTCGAGCCGCTTGTCTCGGGCGCAAAATAAAAGCTTTTCATCAAGAAGTGCAGAACGATTTTGTCGTGAATTTAAGGATTTGTTTCGAACTCAATATTTTTCGTTTACATACCTTGGGCAAGTCATTGCTTGAATGTAGCAGACGCACCTCCAGTTCTACCTTGAATTGAAGAAATTTTATTTTTATTTGTATTTCCATGATACAACGCCAAGCACAATCTTAATGGAGACTTCATTCACTCAGGTACAAGATGGTCCCCACCACTAATCTAGAGTTTATATTTTTCGTCGATGTCTGGTATCAAATATGGCAAACAAAAAAAAAAAAATTTCGCTGGAAAAGGTAGTTTTTCTAACTCAAGGATTGCAAAATGCATTGCTGAAATACATCCATTAGATTAAGAATGAAGAAAAGATTACATTTGTATGAGGGAGAAGATAAGGAACCGAAAATTTCAGAAAAGCAATAAATTCGCGTATGTATAATTGAGGCAGTTGATAACTTGATGACTGAAATAAACTGGAGGGATGAAAAGTTGAAAATAGTTGCTTGTGATTTTAGACTCTTGTCTGATGATTTAGTAATGAATTATGAAAGACATAACAGTGCTGTACAATTTAAGATTTTGAATTTCAAGAATATTTCGGTCAATTCAGCTTTGAAAGGCCAATCTGATACCAATCAATTCAGAATCTTCTTGACAAAACGAGTAACCATAGTCACCTATGAACACAGCTTCAACAAACTCAAACTCAAATTCAAACTCATCAAAAATGACACGCTTACAGCAAAATGCATCCGAAACATGTTTTACTCTTTACCGAAATTGAAAACAAACAATTTTTTCATGGAACGGAATTCGAGATATTTAAAAAAAAAAATTTTTTCGAAATTAAAAAAGTGTCTTTACTTAAAAGCAAATCTCTGGTTGAACTAAACTGATTTTTTTTACCAAACTGCAGATAATGGCATTACACATCGATTAAATTTGGAACATATTTTTGTCAAGTTTACGGTTTGGTCGTTATGGGAAATTTTTCATTTTCAGCTAATTTTTGAGAAAAATTCTATTTCGAACGTAAATTTAAAAATTGTATAAAAATTTGTTCATACAATTTTATTCATGGCTCTTCAAGTTCGATCGATTACGAAGAAAATACATTTTTTTTATCATCATCGGAGCAAAATTATGGAAATAACGGTAATTTTTGTAAAAAGTACAAATAGTCAATTTTTCTCAAAACCTAAAGTTTTAGATGTTTGTGAAAATACCGTAACCAAATTTTGTGTTTGGCACTGAACCAAATTTGGTTGTATATATCATATAGCGCCCATAGGGTCAAAATATGATTTTTTGTGCAAAATTCATTTTGAATCGTTTGTTTCTGAAAATATCGTAACCAAATTTGGGAAATATATACAAATCTTTAGGAGTTTGTGAGCGATATACGGGATTTTGCACCAAACGTTTTTTTTTTGACAGATCGTTCCTACGGGTGCTATATGATATAGTCAGCCGATTTTGATAAATTTTGTTATAGAGCTTAAGAACTTTTAGAAATTTGGTTACGATATCTTTATAGACAAACGAATAATTCATCTAAAATTTTTGGTTATTAAAACAAATTTATGTTTTTCACTTTTTACAAAAAATCCCTGTTATTTTCACGTTTTTACCACGATTTAGATAAACAAATATTCAATATTTTCGTAATCGAACGAACTTTAAGAGCCATGAAAAAAACTGTGCGATAATTTTTTTTTAGCGTCCAAGCCGTAAATTTTGTTATACAAACATATGTTCCAAGCATAATCGATGTGTAATTCAATTATCTACAGCTTAGTAAAAAATTATCAAAATTAGTTTATTATTATTATTTATTTGTGCTTTATTCCCTTTAAATATTTTACATTTTCACTAAAGCTAATAGTTAATTATTATAATTTTGCAGAGTTTTAGTAGATGCTTTCAACTGAAATATTATACATTATGTCATTGTTGACCTTACATACATTTATGTTTTGATGTTTGCAACCAGAGATATTTGCTTTTAAGTAAAGAAAGTTTGTTTTTAAATTTCGAAAAATTGTTTATTACGAAATATCTCGAAATCCGTTCTATAAAAAAATTTTTTTACTTCATTTTCGGTTTTAGCGTGTCATTTTACTTCGGAAATGACTATAAGATGTTGAGGATATTAAATTTTTTTAAAATTTTTAAAGTAGTATCATTCAAGATCAACTATGGGCCAAGGGAGTTTAACTAACTAAATCTAATTTAATTTTAATTTAACTAAATTAAATTTTATCACTTGAGTATGGGCTTGCTAAGCATAGAAAGATTTTAAGCTACAAACTCAGTTCTAGAGAATGGTATCCCCCAATATTTTCTGTATATTTCAGCCTTCATGAGTCTGAATATCGGTTTTGGTGATTGTAGCTTTTTTATAAGATCGTTTTTAAATAGCTTACTTGGACTAAAAAAAGGAGGTGTCAGTAAACATAGGTGAATTGCTCCGAGGCTGAAGCCATGGGCTGTCGCTGTGATCTTCTGTAATTCCTTGATAAATATAATAATTTGCAAATTTACTTCCTTGTACCATATAATGGAATTACTATAACTATAAAAACGTACTTAAAGTGCTAAGTTAATTACACATATAAACATATGCCTTATGCCAGTTAAATTATTTTCAAAGGTGGGTCTCGAACATGGGCCCTGACAGGTTTAAAATCTTCCTTCAAAATATTTAAATTCACAGCAAAATCACAGAAGTAGAGGGTCAACTTAAAAAAAAACAACTGAACTTTTTCACTCCACTTGTTTCCTTCTATGTGGTAGACACAAAATCTTTTTTATATATTCCCTTCTGCCGGAAGTGGATGGCTCATTTGCGTATAAGGGAGGGGAGGGGTTGCGGCAACTTAGGAGTCATTTCATTCTCACCAGTTTGAACCTGCAGATTTTAACGGTTTGATCGAAATGTGATTCCAGGGTAAGCCCTCATCCAAGGTGACCCCCAGCCACTTGGCTTCACTCTGTATCTCCAAGGAATAGCTATTTAGCCAAACTGGCATTGGCTGTCTACTGCTCAAGGTGTATAGGTTTAGTGTGACATTCCACCTGCGAGCCCAGCAGTTGGATGTAGTTTTGTATGTTATTTGATTATAAATTTTCTTATGGGGATGTCCGCTGCATTAACGTTGTAAAGCATGTATTATACTAATATCCATTTATTTCTATATACTTTTAAATTTTGTATTAAAAGGCGATTTAGGAACCGACTTCAATGGTAGCCATTTTTTTGCTTATAAAATACCCTCAAAATACACTTTACCATGGTAAAAAATCAGTGAAACTGCTTTTAGTACTCTTAAAGCCCTTGCAAGCTTGTCCAGTACAAACAAGCGCACAAGGAACACTTACCAGAATCAATCATTGGATGCCTCAAAATAAATGCCAATAATGGTATCAAATATCAAAACTTTCTAAAACGAAAAAACAATGAATGCTAATGCAAAGCAAAAGCAAAGTAAACAAATTGAAGTGGTTTTTGATAAACCATTAAAGGGAATCCAATACCAAAGTTAATAAGATAGAGGAGCAACTACTAAGGGTGGTGGCTAAGCACAGAAGTATAATATTTAATTGAAAATGCCAATTTATCATTGGCAGGGCGTGTAATTGTATACCGACTGCTGACAAAAGTAAAACCCAGTAAACTATTTAAGGATAATAGGATTAGCATGTGCAAGCATACAAAAGAGGACTGCAATGGCAACAGCGGCGGTATTGAAAGGAGTACATACGTACCAGAAGCTTTGTGGTTCAGGTTTTAACTCCGGTGGCGACGCGTGGCAAGCATCATTATACTAATTACTCAAGTATTATTGAAATTCATTCAATTGAAATGAACATAACGAATGTTAGTGTATGTTCCTTTTCCTGCTCCTGCTTCTGACTCACTTTGAGCACACTTCGAAATTGGTTACAAAAATCTGACCACAACAACAGTCAGTCACAACAAGAACAACAACAACTGGAACTGCTCGACCAATACCCATGTTATATATGGATGCTATTGTTGGCTTGACTTCTGCGCCCGCGGCGGGTCATTCGCCTAAAGAGTCATTCAATTGGCAATAAAAAGATTATAGCCCGAAGGTGTGAAGTGTAGCAGAGCGGCGAAAAAGTCCCAGAGTCGAACCACACCACCCTGGGTCTCATATTGTGTGTGAGTACATGTGTTTGCAGATGCTTAGGCTGAGCAAAAATCACTCAACTCGAACAAAAATATACTCGTTCTGAGTGGGTTTCGTTTCAGGGATGCAAACCCCCTTTTTACTCTTTAGAGTACTCAAATTAAGTGCCAAATGGTTTTAAGACAACAGGAATCTAGATAATTTGAGGAATTTTATTATCTATAAATAAGCCAATACGTAAATCTAAGATTCAGTAAGGGGGTTTTTATTTAGTTTTAAGGATTATTTTTCCTGCCTAAGCAAGAAATCGTAACGAAATTAATTATTTAACTAAAAATCATAAAATATCTATTATTTATTGATTTTTCAAATTAAATTGTAAGCAATAAAATAAAATTGTAGTTAATTATAAGTTTTTATTTAAAGATCTCAAAATTTGTTATAATAAAAATTGATAATAGAATAAAAATCATTTGATTGTAAAAATTGATATTATAACAATTAATTGAAAATTTGTATCGTATGTATTGAAAATAAATATGGAATGGTATTGAAGTGTAAATCACATAAATTTTCCGGTAATTGTAGTAGTAACCTTGGTTTTAAAAATATTTTTATTCAATTTTAATTTAGCTTGACCCGTAACATATATCCTTTATAAAATATATTGTGCATTTATGGCAAGATATAAATTTCGTTTTCGTTTTTCAAAATAAAAATTAAATAATCAATTAATAAATAAAGAAAAAAATACAATTTATGTTTACTATCGATTTTTATTACTAAAATCGAAAAATAAGATTTATTTCACAGACTGAGGCCATGAGTGGCTCTGGCTATAAATATACATTATTTTCAACTTAGAATTAATTTCTATCTTATAAATTCTTTTTTTTTCCTGTTTTACTTCTCTTGGGAGCTTAGACCTCTACAAGAGCTTTCATCTTTCTCATCGAACTCTATTTTGCGCTGTTTGTTTGGCTGTAACCCATGGTATGTTTTGCTGCACCAGTTCTTGAAGGGCAGTCCGCCGCCAGGTTGCTTTTGGTCGTCCTACTCGTCTGTTTCCTTGGGGATACCAGTCTAGCGCCATCCTAACAATGATGCTTGGTTCTTTCCTGATTTGGAGGTGGATAGGGGACTCATAAGTGATGCGGCGCAGTTCTGCATTTGATATTCTGTTTGGCCAGAATATACCGCATATAATTCGCAGGAACTTGTTGCTGAAAGCCTGCAGCTGTTGCACAATTCTTCCTGTCATCAACCACGTCTCGCTGCCGTATAGCAGTATGGACTTAACACATACATTGTAGATTCGCAGTTTTGTGTGTCGGCTTAACTGCCCGTTTCTCCATATGCGCTATAGTCTCCCAAATGCTGATCGAGCTTTGGCGAGTCGGCTTGAAACGTCTTCACTAACACCACCACTACTGGAGATAATGGTGCCAAGGTACGGGAAGCTGCCGACGAACTCGATTGGGTTCCTTTCTATGGTGATGTTTCCTTGGCTGGTGTGACTGAAGCGCATTGCTTTTGTTTTTGCTGCATTAATCTTGAGCCCGACTCTGCTGGCTAGTTTCACGAGGTCATCAACTTTGGTCTGGATGTCACATAGTCTATGAGAGATCAGACAGACGTCGTCCGCGTAGTCCAAGTCTCCAAGGTGTCTGGTGAAGCTCCACGTGATGCCACGCTTGGACTTGCATATCTCTCTCATGAACTCATCGACCACGATGTTGAAGAGTAGAGGGGATAGAGGACAACCTTGCTTAACGCCGGTGTTCGTTTGGAAAGGTACACTTGTTCTTCTATTGTGTAGTACTGCCAGGTCGGCACCATCATACATCGCTTTTATTATTGTTATGATGTTGAGTGGTACTCCTTTCCTTGCAAGTGGTCGCCATATTGCCGCTCTGTCCACTGAGTCGAAAGCCTTCTTGGAATCGATGAACAGGAGGTACAACAGAGCTCGCCATTCGGTAATTATGCGTCTACGCAACTCTATGTGGTCTAAATCCTGCCTGTTCATCTCAAATTTTTGGCTCAATTTTTTCCTGAAGGCGTTCGTTCAATAGTGTGACTAGTATTTTGTAGCTCGTATTGAGCAATGTTATTCCTCTCCAATTATTGCAGTCACTAAGGGTCCTTTCTTGGCTAGCTTAACAATGATTCCGCTTTTCCAGGAATAAGTGTTATATCAAAACTTTTATACTATTATAAAATAAGAGTTAAGACCTATTTTTTAAATAAATTAAAAATACAACTTTAACTTAAAAAATAAACACATTTTTGCTGTGATTTCTTTTTTATCCCATAACTAACTATAATATTTATTTATACAATATTATTTTTAATTTTATTTCTTGGAAAGTTTGAAACGTATTGAAACCTTTATCTCAATGAATATAGGAGCTATACCTAATAATGAAGTTCATTATTCCTCTTTTTTTTTTTTTTAAATAGCTTAAAGGTGTCACACATTTTTTAAAGTGCTTTGCTGTTATATTATTTAAGAAAAACCCCTAATTTTTACGAAAATTCAATAGGAATGTCATTTATAAATACACTCATTTCTGTTTTTACACGGGCTAGAACAAAATTTTAAACACAATTTCATTTAATTAGGCATGATTAAAAAAAGCTATTTAATTAAAATTTTAAAGAAAACTATTTTTATCAACCTTATCTTTTAAAAATTTAGTTAGGGAATTCCCCTTTTAAATTTTAAATTTGCATAGCAGCTTAAGGATTTACTTTATGTCTTTTTTTCACGGTTTATTTTTGCACGGGATTTTTGGAACGTATCTACCGCGTTATAAAAGAATTAGGTGTACTTAATTGAGTAAAATTTTCTTGGCATACTTTAGCTTCCCATCCCTGTTTTCGCTCGCTCACTCACTCGCTGAATCAACTCAGCAGCCATTTTGCTGCGTTGCTTTCGTCCAATCAGAATACTTTTTGCTGAGAGAACTTTACCAATAGCAAATTGGGACGCTGAAAATGCACTCAAAGACAATTCTTTGGATTTGTAGGTGTCTTTGGTGATGGGATTTGTTGAGTGAGTTTTTAACGTCTTTTAGAGTGTCTTGAAAAAAATGATAAATAAAAGTACTAAAACTCGTAAGGTGACCCCATGAAATGAAATGCAGTTGGATAAATATTTATACCTCTTCCGCATTCTGGGTTTTGAATCTTAGAAAGCAAATTTTAGTAACCCGTGAGCAATATTCTCACTGGAGCTGTACTACGTTTTTCCAGGCAATATCAACAATTGCAACAAATTACGTTCCCATTGATCGTTTGCAGGTTTTAATCAGCTGTTATTGATGGGAGAGTAGAGAGATCATTATATTAATTAATATTTCTTCAAAGAGTGCACTAGATTTTCCTGATAGATTTTAAGTTGTTCTTTTAATCAGAGCTCAAACTAATAATTGCGGATTACTACCAACTGCTGTCATGATCAATTTGTGCACCTTGTTCAAATTACTTAAAAAGGCTCCATAGTAAAATTTACACTAAGTGAAATTGACGAGAAAATAACTTTTATTAGGATTTCAATTGTTTTTACTGTCTAAAAATTCTATCTCAGATTTGGTAACGGATTTGGCCGGCTAAGAAACAATAAAGTGGTGCGGCGAAAGTTGGGCGTTTTTCCGGAATTCCCATCAGATTTGAAAAATTCGTTGCATGCTTTACCTCCTATAGCCACAGACGTGGCTATATCGACTCGGCTTTTGATGCTGAACCAGAATTTTATTAATACATATAGTATTTATTAATACATATAGATTATAGATTACTTCATGTTAAATTAACACCAACAGCAATACATACATGTATATAAGTTGAACAGTGACATTATTGTAAATTATTATTTAAACTCAATACAATTGTAATTATTAACCATTAGCTATGATGAAAATGTATATGTTTAAAAAGAATAAAGCACAAATAAATAAAAAAAAATAAAAATATAGATTCATTAAATTAGTATACCTCAATACTCATAGTATTAGAATTCGAGATACAGCGAAATTAAAAAGATTCCATTCTGAATGGTTTATTATTTATTGTAAGGTTTACAAATGCAATAAATGTATTTTAATAGACAATACGATTTTTTTGTTATTTAGAAATTTTAAACAGTTGATACTCCGAACCCGCGTTCAGGGAAGACAAACAACGGAGATACTGTAAGAAGGCATTTCCAGTAGCCCACATTGGTTTATAAAATATACTGAGTTAGTACTGATTTAATAAAAAACCTGGGAATTATTTGTAGTACGATGGCTTGCGGGTATGCTGTGAAGTCCGAAGTTTTTCATATATTTTCGTGGGAGATTGCATATAGCAATGGGGTTCTAAGTAATATGACTCAGCCCATACACAAAATTCTTATTCATGGAGAATATGTAAGTATAGTTCAAAGCACTCAAAGCATTAAATAAAGGCTTCCGCAAATATCGTTTAAGCCATTCTGACAAGGATACTAGTGCGCACACCATGGAAGATTTGATTCACGCTTTCTTAATATCGTCGGACCTTTTAATAACATCAAAAAGGCATTTTCTGGCATTGGGAGCTCCTTAAGTACCACTGAGAGTCGGGGTGTTTTATATAACTATGCCGAACGAGTGGAGTTTATAATATGCGTAAAATTCTATTTCCGCTCTGTGCTCCAGGTAGGAGCGATACAGCTGTCAAGATTTTTTATTTTGTATCAAGGAATTATAAAAAAAAAAAATCTATTACGAGAGAATATGGCAAAGTTCGACGAGAATCGAGAAATGTAACTTTTCTTTTGATAATACGCTTATCGCCTTGCAAAATTGGTGTCTGTAGCTAATTTAGTCTTTGAGGGCAAGGTGTTTATACGGATGGACTGCTGCGCATTAGGTCCTCCGTGCCTACTTGCAAACATTATATTCTAAAATATCCAATTATATTCTAAAAAGAATTGTCACCCGAATTCGAAAAGATTTTTAAGACGAAAAGCAGACAATCCTTTTCGAACATCGAGAACGTAATCTACGTAATTTGACCATTTTCTATAAACACCTGAATTTATTACCCAAACAAAACCAAATCCAAACAATCTTTGATTATGTCAAGCCCATACTGTACCCAAAAACCCAGATTCCAGAAACTATTGCCTAATAGTTAACTAACTAGTAGACTGTAAACAATAAACAGGATGCACGTACTCCCAAAAATAACGCACTACAGCGTTTAAAAACATGCCAGATTTTGGTTCGAATATTTTACCCAAACGTATAACTTTTGTTTACACACTCGGACGAATCACTTGAGAGCAATTCGGAGAGCAAGAGACCGTTCCACCAATGGCAAGCGTATAGCAAATGCCACAAAGCACTAAACAACTCAAATCTCAGTGCGCGGTCATAAAAATAGTCGAGCACTGTGCACCCCTAAGAGCAGCAGCGCACTCAAAATCAAGGCGCACTTGAGTGCCTGGCGGTGGGCACTGAGTGAATCTCTGTGCATAGCAGCAAAAGATCGAGCAGCTGTTTAAAAGGCGCACGGCACTCGCAAATGAGCTTCATTCGTTACGCATTGTTTGCAGAGAGCAGACGAAGTGAGTGCCCGTGCATAATCGAAGGAGTTTTAAGATATAATAAAAGTTATTAGAAATAAAAATATGTTAAATATGGAAAGTGCGGGTGGTGCCGCAATGGCGGGTCTAAGCAAGACGCTAACAACGCCTTTCTCCATTAATGATATATTGACGCGCAGCAATTTGGCGCCGCCGCCGCCAACGCGTCGTATCTCTAGCGTCGACTCGGAGTCGGAGCTTAGTGCCAAGCCCGAGGAACGTAATACCAAGACGTCGCCTGTATGCTGTCGTGATCTCAATCTGTACAAGCTGGCACAATGTAAGCTCAGCGTGGATACACAGCCACCGAAATGCGCCGACTATTTGCAGTATTATGCAGCTGCCTTGGATAATAACAATAAGGCGGCTGGCGTCTCAAATCCCAGTCACTCCGGCGATTATATGCCACGTAAATTGGCTTACTTTGGCGCCGCTTTGTCCGCAGGTGGCGCCTTAGACATGCGCCGCTGCACCAGCAACGACTCCGGTAAGTTTTGCCTGCTGCCAAGCCCTTTAATTTTGTGCCCATTGTTTGCTTAGCCTTTTGTGCTAACTTTTGGCCATTTATGTGCGCTTTTTACAGACTGCGACTCACCGCCGCCTTTGAGCAGCTCACCCTCCAGCTCTGCTGCTGGCTATGGACGTACTGCCTCACCGTTGTCGCCGCATGAGGAGTCGCTCAATGGTGCGCTTAGTCGCAAAAAACGTTCACGTGCCGCCTTTAGTCATGCACAGGTGTTCGAGCTGGAGCGTCGTTTTGCACAGCAGCGTTATTTAAGCGGCCCGGAACGCTCGGAATTGGCCAAAACGCTGCGTTTAACCGAGACCCAGGTGAAGATATGGTTTCAAAATCGTCGCTACAAAACCAAACGCAAGCAGATACAACAGCATGAGGCTGCTTTGCTAAGCGCCACCAAACGCGTGCCCGTGCAGGTTCTGGTACGGGAAGATGGCAGCACCACCTATGCACATTCGCCTGCTGGTTATGCGCATGGCTTGGATCCTGCGCTGCTCAATATTTATAGGCATCAGCTGCAGCTGGCCTATGGTGGACTGCACTTGCCGCAAATGCACTTTCCCTACTTTTACCCGCAGCCTAAAGTGCCACAGCCCATTCCGCCGCCCAGTCAGCAAGCCGCAACAAATGCCGCCAACTTGTTAGCCATAAGCCAACCAGGCTATGGACATAGCTCTTCGGCCTCATCGTCGCCGGCGCGTCAACAACTTAGTCCCGGCAATGTGGTAAGCTTGGAAAGCGGCGCAGAGAGTCAGTCGGCCACAGAGGATTGTGAGGAAAATGTGGAAATTGACTAGATGGCAGCAACAGCTGGGTTTTAAGTTTTTGTGATAGCCGCGAAAGGATGTGGATAACAAGCAAGTGACGTTTATGTAGCTTTAGTAGTCCTAAGTTTGAGACTTGTTTGCTCAAATTACTAGCTTTAAAATTAAAGTGAATTAAGCCAATTAAATAAATATAATTAATTAATTAGAAACAATATTTTGTGTTCTTTATGCGTTTAAGTAGTTTTGAGTGGCCTTTAAAGTGTTGCCCGTTGTTGCCACATGCACATCATGGCATGACCTCATTTGCTCAACTCAATGACAGCGATCAGGCCCAAAGTGCTTCAAAAGATTACAAAGTGCCCATGCGTGTGGCCTGCGCCTTGCAAAAAACTCAGCGAGCTAAAAGAAGAGACGTTGTCCACTCAATGTCGGCATAGAAGTGCTTCAATGTGTCAGCTCAATGAATAGTTGGCCAAATGACTGGCGGAGTGACGTATGGACTGGCTGTATGAATGACGGACTGACTGCATCTCTGACCCACATAGCGTTCTGATGCACAAGACTTTTGCAAAAGCGTGCGGCAAGTGTTTTATGGCAACATGTCCTTAGCACAGTTGGTGTCTGACGTCGAAGGATTTGGTCGCCACTCGAGTGTCTAACGGCGACAACTTCTGGAACATATTTACAAACAAACAAACACACACACCTAATAAATACGAGGGCAGGCTGTAAAAAATATTTGAATTCACAAAATAATTATTATTATCAACATTTTTGCAAGTTTTTAAAATTAAAAGTTTCTCATGGTGCTTATGAACCTTAAGTTTTTTTTGGGTTTATTTTAATTTAAACTACTAAGCTATTTTCTTGTAATTAAAATATTAAAAGTTTAATTAAGCTAAGGAAAATTAAAAAAACATTACGATGACTATTTTTTGTTTTTAAACTATTTGCTATAACTAAGAATTATGATTATCAGATTGAATTAACTCAAAATTGCAAAAAAGGCTAAAAACGGCCTTCAGCATACATTTTTGTTAAGTAATCAAATATTAACTTTTTAATGAAGTCTAGTGTAAGTGTTAGTAGGGCGGAACAAGAGCCCATAAAGCTTTCGTTGCTCTTTGGAAGTTCGCCCCGCTTCGTCGTGGTAGTTTAAGCGAGTCTTATGAGATAAGTATGGAGTTAGTTAGACTTAGTCAGTTTTCGAATCATATTATTTGCGAGAGTATATACATTTTTCTTTCCTTGTCTTTTTTTCAATAAATTATAATTTTACTTGAACGCGTTTTATTTAGTTTCATTATTAGTAACTAAATCAAATAGTAAAGCTTCTTCAACAAAAGAGAGACGTCAACAAAAAACTATGTATACTCGCAGAATTTTATTAGTGGGGTTGGCCGTGGTCATATGCCACCTATTTCAACAAAACAATGCAATCTAACCAGTGGCGTCGAAGTGGCGATCGAACTCATTTTTCTCCATAAATTTTATCGGACAATTTTATTTTTCATACGAAAAGAAAAGACATTGGTGATTGATCCCCTTGACCGGCAGTTAAGCGATAGGTAAAAAGCCATCTGACAACGGTTATCCTTTGAAAAACAATTTAAAATTTACAGAATCATCGTTTTTATAATCTTGATGCTTGAATATCTAAGCTCGATAAAAAATATAGCATACAAACTCCTCTGTCAATGTATGCTGGGGACTCAATCCCTAACCCATCTCCTTTTTCCAAGCTTTTTCATATCAACATTTTTTTATATTTGCTAACAATAAAAAGATGAACACTTAAGATCTAAAAAAGAGATTTAGTAAATGAATCGCTGCAAGCAACTTCTATTTTAACACTTATTTTCGTACCTATATAACTATATACCAAGGAGTATTTACTATACTTCTCAGAGTCATGGATGTTTGAATGCCGCACCTAATATGAAAGTATTTAATGGCCGCGCAAATACATAAGTGTAATTTCTCATTATTTACTTCGAGATAGACTATATAAATCGTCAACCTATCATAAAATTTGGGTTTAATTAGATTCCTTACTATAAAAATACAATGTCTAAAAAACTGATCAAAAATCAGTGTCACGTAATTTATGGATGGTCCCATAGGTAGACAGCTCGTGGTTAGTTGACAGCCTGGCCTCTTTAATAAACTACAGGATCCGCACAAACATTCCAGCTGCCCAATCAAGACTCAGTCGCAACATTGTTGATCATATTACAAATTGCTATATATTTTCTGGCTCGTTGAGCGCTACTTGTCAGACAACCCCTTACCACTACGCCTCCCTTCATCCTTTCAGCTACTAATTTCTATTTGTACAAGTGGCGCTGCCAACAACTGTAAAAATAATAAACTCGTGGCAGTTTTTTTTTTTTTTTTTGCCTCTTCCCAAGTCTTCAGACTGATCGAATTCTCGAACTAAAAGCTGAAAACAATTTGACAAATTTGGGACACTAAAACCGATTGACAGTCGTAATTACTTGTGTCAATAGAGGCGTCTCTTTAGTATGTGGCGCATTGGACATGTGAACAGTGGTTTGGCGTGGTGCATATGTAGTACTTGGTATTTAACGCGAATTGGTTGCCATGAATCTTTTGGTTGTTTATGGATCATTATTTTTAAATGTGAACTAAGAGTGGGTTAGTTGTCGTATTTCTTATTTCAAAGATTGATTGATTGAAAATCAACTCTTTTCAAATTGTTTACTCTTTAAGTACATAAAGTAAAAGTATTTCCAGGAAAAAAGATCTTGTATTACTATTTAAGATTAAATGTGGTTAGTGTGGAGTGACCACGAAGGTATGGTCCTCCAAGGGTTTGATTTGTTTGTGAACAACATTTTTAGCGCTGTTAAGAGGTTAAGTTAAACATTTTTTAATGACTTGAGTAACAGTTAAGTTTTTTTTTGTTACAGATGGATGCTACATTTTTGTACATATAATTTCTATATAGTATTGGGAGTGTTATCATAGAGTAGTACATCGCCAGTGATTCTGCATCTACCATAACCAAGTTGGACTCTAGAAGGCTGCTTGGAGGGGTTAGATTCTTATCAAAAACATTTCTTAATGTTAAATTCAGAAGTAGTATTTAATGTAGACCCCTTAAAGTTGACGACAATAGCACACTTATAAACTAACCAACTATAGTTTGTCAAGATTAGATGCCAAGGAAGTCGCAAGAAGAGTTGCCCTAAGACAACGTGGAGGAGAACATTAAAAAAAGAAATTGATTATTGCGGAAAATCGTTGAACGAACTTAAGATGCTAGCAAAAAAAAAAAAAGAAGCAGTTGCAAATGCTTAGTTGATACACAGGAAACGATGACGCCGTGGTGGTCTTGGCTAAATTTTTTTCCAAGAATTTTTCTAAAATCATGAAAACTGCAAGTTTTGCTAATAAGATAGAAGGATATTGACATCGTTTGGGCTGGCTAGTAGTAGGGCCCTAGAAATTAAGATTGTAATTTTTTATTCTTGAAAACTAATGAAATACACGCATAAGTCCCAATTAAGAGGGAATTAAGTTTGCTATTGATTGGGAAACTCAATTTTACAGTGGTCGGCATAATTATTTTGACGACATTAAAATTATTTTTTTTGTATCTAACTTTTTTTTACATCTTGCTAATATAAATTTTCGCTGACTGGCGATTTTGTCAGTCGCTCCTGGGCGGGGCATGGGGATCTCTAATAATAACTGTTTGAAGAGATCAGGGACCTACATCTTATAGCCGAATCCGAACGGCGGTGTCTTGAACTAGTAGAGATTTTTTTGGGCAAATACCGTCTTTGAGCTAGAGATGCCAGTGCTGGGCAAATGCACCAGTGCTTCTGCGGGGAATCGAATCACCGACGGGCACATCTTGCTAATAGTACAAACTTCAATACATTTTTTTTCGTAAGAACTATTTATGTATTCAACTAATTTTCATCAGTTGGCATAGTAAGTAGTTTGATCAGTGTTTATTATTATGAAAGACACAAAACTTAAACCTTGTAAAAAGGTAATTAATTTTATTAGAGTTAATAAAAACTATAGCCCACTTTAGGTTCAATAACTTTGAAAGGCGTCCAAAGGAAAGTGTCCACAGAAATGGTTTCAACATTAGTTTTATTTAAAGAAGGAATTTTTTTATGTTTCATAATAGACCAGAAGTTTTCGATAACATTTAAGTCTGGACTTTGAGGTGTCCAGCCAAGAGTATTAAAAGCAACATCCTTCAAAAAGTGGGATATCATCCTCCTTTTGTGTCATGTGGCATTATTCTGCTGCAGGATATTGTAAATGACATATGATATAAAGTACCTATAATATTACTTGAAATCCAAAAATTGTTTCCAGTTTTATCCAAAATTGAACCATTTTAAAAGTAAAATATTGAAGTTATAACTATACATAGAAAATTTTTGTTTAATACATATTAACATATAGGCAATTAGTCGTAAAATCTTTGTCATATGCTTAAGTATAGTCCAGTAATTCAAAAATTAAGCAATCTTGAAGCCAAATGATTATTATGAAAGAAACAAAGCATATTGAAATTAAAATTTTATTTATTCTCAAGAATAATTTGGATACAATATAATTAGCTCGTTAATTAAAATTTTATTAATTTGTTTATAATACAATTATTACGAATATCGGGACAAAGGAAAAAGTTCCAACAAAAGAAAAACTTTTTTCTACAATAATAATAATAATACTAATAATTTTTGGGCCCAATTCTGACATTTACCTTAAACTATATATAGGTTTTGACAGCTAACCAGTTCGAAGAAGAAGCTCGGCACTAAATATAGTTTTCATAATTGTTCCACATTTGAACCGTTTGATTTAAGATTTTCCAAAATGAATTATCTGAATGTATTGATCTTTTTTCAATTTGCTGCCGGCGTGGTAAAACAATATTCACATTGCAATACATTTAAAGTATACGATGCCCCCCTCTTCCAAAGAAGATCATCTGCCAGATCACTGAGGAGTAAAAAATTCCGCATAAGGGTTAATTTAGGGGCGCTGCATGTGGTCGCCCATATCAAATTCGAGTCCTACTAATTTGTTTATATACACAACTGTCTCTCTCTCGATCGATTTGTTTATGTTCTCTGGCCTGTTTTTTATGATACATGCATCCATGCCACATCCATGCTACTTGAGCGTAATCCTTTTAAAAGACCGACTGCCGTTTGTTTGCTTTGTAATTAATATGGAAATTAGTTACGGGTGCTGCCAAGTGGCGTATGCGCAATCTTTATACTTGCACTCTGAAACTTTTAATAAACAAAATACAAATAGCATAAAATTTTACTTTTAGCGCTGTTTGTTTAAACATTTTTGCCAGAATATTTAAGCGGCTTTTGAGAGTGCATTTAATGGCAAATGGCTGTACTGCAAAAATCAAAAGCAAAAACATTTTTTTTTTTTTCGGACAGCTTAAAGTGTAAACAAAATGCACTTGCAACAAGCAACACAGATCTGCCACAGATTTTTACTTTACATTACTTTGCCTCAAATGCATTTTTGTTAGCTCATTTTTAATGCACTTTATTCAATAGTAGGTAAATGAGTGAGTTTGTATATACTCGGTATATACTACATAGTTGCTTGTTGGTGTCTGCTGCACACATGTGCGCCATAAAAGGAGACTGCTTCGAGATTCGTTGGGTTTATGGGACGACCTCGGTAACAACGACTGAACGACTAGGCGGGATGACTCTGAACTATTGGAACACTGCTTAGGCGCAGTGGCTGCACTTCGATTTGGAGTTACCGCTGCTACAGATCGTCTCAATGTTATTGTTGTTGTTGTTGCACGTGTTTTTGTTTATGCAACAGCCTAACAGTTCTTGGTAGGAAAAACGTACGACAAATTCATCAGTAGCTTGGAATACTAAGTTCTTTGGCTTTTTACTTAAGGAAAGCAAGAATTTATTTCCTATACTCTTATTGTAGGTATTATGATAAAGACTAGCATGCTTTCTTGCTTTGATATATTTATTTAGATATTTGATAAGTGATGCCAAAAGGATTAGAGTGTAAGTAGGTTAGGCAACTCCTTGTCTTCTATATCGCAAAAAAGGTTCAAGCAAACTTTTTAAATAGGCAAAAATATCTTTGGGATACTGACCGGATTAAGTAGGTTTTGTGAAATTGAAGATCGAAACTCTAGCCAGAAGAAGAACAACCAACTTTGGCGGGCAAAGACTCTCCATGCTCGTTTCGAACCAGATAATAGATTTTGTTTCAGGAAATGGATCAACTGAGGAGCTATTGGGCTTGTACATGCACGTTAAGACTACAAGAGATATAAATACTTTTTCGCCAATTTGTCTTTCATATAATCTCACCGATATACAAGATTCTACTACTTAAAATTTCATAATTTAGAAACAAATAATAAAAATAATATTTTTTATAAAGGTATTTGCATTCATGATTTTAATTCTCAAAATAAGACCAAAAATTACTAAGTTAAAAGACTACTTTTTTAAAAAGGTTAAAATCTCAAAACAAAAATAAAAGTCTTGAATTAAGAAACTTAGTTTTTAAATAAGACCGAATGTAATTTAACAAATTTTCTTTATTTATATAACATGTGTTTTGCTTCAAGCTAGCCACTAAAATTTACAGAGACAGCAGAGACAGAAATATTTTTTTAAAGTTATGAATTTAAATTTTAATTGTATTGTCGTTGTGTAGCCAAAGGAAAGTAAATTCAAAAACCTAGGTCCAAAGGAATATGCTTAAAATAAAACCAAGAATTCGAAAAGTCATATTAAAAGTTTTGCATTAATTTTTAAACTTTAATCACCAAATATTTTAAAAAAATTTTAATTTAACTTCTTCAATTATAAAAAATGCTTCGGCATTCTTAAATTTTTTTTTTTGTTCAATAAAACCGACTATTCTTAAGATTAGATTCAAAAAGCTTAAATCAATACATTTTAGAAAAAATCGTAATTTTATATCTTGTGCCTTATAGTACAAAGGGCACATTAAGATTATGCAAGCCGAAAATGAATATAACATACAGACTAAGACTTCCGATCAGGGAGACTAGAGAAGGCGATATTCTCATGTCCGTCTGTCTGTCTGTATGAACGCCTAGATTTCCGAGATGGTTAGAGCTACAGCAACCTAACTTTCAGATTAGATGCCTCATTTTTCTTGGGAGCCAAGTTTATTTCATGTTTTTGACATCGGCTTTATATTATAAAGCACCCATAGTGTTTCAGGGCACCTTGAAAAAAGCTAAAAGTTTTAGATGGACAATTCTTTTGTTTATGAAGAGAACTCTTTTAGAGTTCTTAGGCAATATACCGAATTCGATTGTAATGTAATAGACAGGGTATCTCAAAGTCGTCTTCGTTCGTGTTTAACGTACGCCATTTTTTTTTTAAGTAAGTCGGTGAGATTTTCGTAACGGTTTTAGACTTTTTTCATTGCGTTGTTTTAAATCTTTTTTTAAGTTTTCTAGATGTTAAAGTCAGTTCCTTAAATCTAGAAATACAAAAAATCGATTCTTCCAATAAGCCAAATAAAGCTAATTTTCAGTTTGCTCAAAGTCCGAAATAAAGATTTTGTTAACAATTTTAGACTTTCCCGACTTATGTTTAGCTTGAAGATAAGAATCTTCGATATTTTTTTCGGCATATAATATTATAGCTATGATTAGTTGAAAAATCTCCCGAATGGGTCAGAGCTCCATTGCAAGGCACAAAATAACTATAAAGAGAAAGAAGAGATGCTGACGAATTGTAGCCTGGATTTGCACGGCAGCCTTACAAATATTATATTTTAATTCATTATTTTATCTCATAAATTTAATAGGTTCTAGAAAATCTTCAAAATGGGCTAGAACTTTCTTAGAATTTTAGCTGGTTTTATCTGACCGAGGCTTAAGAGAACACTATCAAGTCTTACATCTGTAGGTTTTATAAACTTAAGGATGAAACCATGTAGTACATACATACATACTTACAGAGGATGGAGCCACAGTAAGGACGGGAAAATCTCTTTAGGACAGCATTCAAACTAGGTGCATTAGGTCAGAAACATCCAAAATTGTTAAGCAAATCAGAGCGCGAGGATTGCAGGACAGTACTCTCCCAAATACATTATCTATACAAGTACATACTTTTTGACCTGACTTTGACTGATTATATTTAGCCTAAAAGATAAGATGTCATCATCATCAATTCCTATATCTCCCTCAAGATAAGATGTAAAGCAATATATTGTTGCATGAAGATTCATTTGTGGCATAGGTTAGCACTATTTTGGGTAATTGCGTTTCCATGTGGAGAAAATCATCGGTCAAAGTTTTCATGGCTATCATTGTTTTTACATCATCCGCGTGCAAGGCCGTGCGGGGGTTGGTGTGCGAGCCCTCTAGTTATTGAGAATTGCTTTGAATATTTTAGGAGAAAATTCCAAAGGCTCACTCAGTATCTAATCCAATTGATATTGTACTATCCAATAAGAGTATTGAAACGCCGCCAAACTGCAACCGAAATTTACGTTTTAGTTTTGTTTTGCTATTGAAGTTGTGCTCTTTGTTTTATGGGTTCACCAAATGGTGAGGGGGAACTAACTTGGCTGGGTTCATCTAGCACGACATTACCTAATTGCCTTGGCTGCCAATATGACGAGATGGGTTAAATCCGAAAGAACAAAATGAAATGAAATGTTGCTCGGGCGTAAACAAAAACACACAAAAGCAAAGTACATAGTGGAACAAGTAAAATTATGCGCTCGGTAGCTAATTCTAATTCCAAATTCTATTTATGTTTATTTTGTTTTGAAAATTGTGCGTTTAATTTATAGTTAATTGTTTTTCATTAACCAAGCAACCAACCAAGTAAACTCAGGGCCCGAATTTGACTGTGTGCGGTCCAAAATTCGTGGAAGCATATACAAGAGAAAAACAATATAGCACACACATTTAGCAGAGGGCAGAGGACTTATGAAATTGTACCAATTGTTGTTGGATGATGGAGCTATTTGCGCAAGTTGTTGATTACACACATATGTACATATGTACATAACCACCAGCACCACCGCCAATGGCACACTAACAGCTCAAGAAAACGATAATAACAAAATGGCCACCCACCTTAACAACAGCTGCTGAAATCTGAAATCTTTCGCCTATTGCTCAACCCACGCCCCCTAGGCTACAGTACTACCCCGCTTTACAATTCCAACTTGCCAGTCCTTTGCTTATTTTGCTTCAAATAAAAAAGCATTTAAATGATTTAAACTCCTAATACTTGGTTCGAGCACAACACATTGCAATGGTCGAAAAAAATTAAATGATAAATGTTTTGGTTTTTGTGATTTTGTTTATTGTTCAAATTTCGTCTAAAAAATGTTTAAATTTTACCGCATGTATAAAATGATGCTTTTTTATATATATTTTATAGACAACTCGTTGGTTGGCATTCAAATGGGCAAATTTGGAATAGAGCCTGGCGATTCTTTGTTTGGATAAAAATCTTGCGGCATACACATATGCTAGAGTGTGATGTGTGTTGGTAGCATATCCGCCATTGAGGCAACTTAATTAGCATTTTTAATGGAGCTGCCGGATTCGTAATGCGCTCGACAATTAAAGACGCAATAGCTGCCCAACAGTTTTCATTAGAAGTGCGCCTGAGATCTATATCTGTATACACTGTAACCCATACGGTCAAGGGCATTATAGATTCGTGAAATGGTTAATACAGGTAGAAGAAGGTAGACGTAGAATCATCTTGGGAAGGTAATGAGCTATATCCTTTTGTCCTTATGAACAACTACAACTTATAGACTGAAGAGGCAGAAACACGAAAAATTAACAAACAAAAAAAAAAAACTCGCACGCTGGTGAAGTTAATCGACTAGTGTGAATATGTTGTCCACTTCCCCCTACTTAGATTAGATGGAAACTTCATAACCTACTTCTTTTCGTACAATTACAAAAAAATCAAGAATTTTGCGTTAAAACCCAATCATTTTGCACTTAAAACAAACTTTTGCGGTGTCAAAAGTACCACAAAAAGCGAATAATAGTATTGAGGCTAAAATTCTTATTTCAAGAACATTTGTTTTGTTCACAGAAATTTATAATTTGAAAATGATTCGAAGCATTCTGAGAAGAAGTGATTAATGCTGAGATCGAGAGCATTTTTTACTGCATTTAAGCCAAATTGAAATAAAAAATCTTATACATTTTAGAGTCAAACAATCTTGTTTTTAGCCAATTTGAACTTAAAATAAGTACAGGTCATTTTTAGTGTATACCCTAAAACAATAGACTACTTTGTTTCATTAATAACTGGCTATTCGTCGTTTTTTATTTGTTTATGAAGATCGGTCAAAAAAACGTTTTTTGTACAAAATTCGTCGCAATGTTGTGGGTGGAGGTACAGGGTATCCCATAGTCGTCCGCGCCCGACTTTAACGTACGCCATCTTTTTTTCTAATTTCATGGGTTGTTTTAAAGTCATAGCAACAGAATCGATCTTACCTATTTTAAAAATCCAAATTTGACGGAAGCTATTTCAAGTTGCAGTTCTGTTTTTGTACAGTACCAAATAATTTTTTTTTGTCATAAAAAGTGTAAAATCTCAATGTTCCATCCAAATAAGCTTAGTACAGTCTTACTGCCATATATCAAAATCGCACCGGATTTTCCTTTTAAAGAATTTCGTAATAAGGATATAATAATAAATATAATCAAATCGTAAAATGGAAAAACTCAATGTAAAGGAGTTCATTAAAGGGAAGTTAGACTGTATATAGTTAAATATAAAGTTGCAGGGTATCCCAAAGTCGACCGCTTCGGACTCAAAAGTTAGCCATATTTTCATATTATTATTATAGTTCTTTATCAGCTGACAGAGCGCTACTAATAGGCGTAAAAAATTACTTGAATTCGACATAGTGATAAGCATTTGAAGTAGACATGGATTTATTTGTGTATATAGTGTTAGGTTCTGGCCAAGATTTGGCAAGTCAAAAGTGTTTATATAGAAAAAATACAACGTTTAACTATATAAACACTTGATGCATCTGTTTCTTTAGACTCAAACTATAATAATAATATATATATCAAGTTTGATTCTTCTATGACGCGTGTAATTAGCGCCATTTGCCAGACACCTTTCATAGGAAAATTTATGACCGCTGCTGAAGATTTTGTTCTTTTGGTGAAAAGCACCTGAGGCAACACTTTTTAAATGCTAAATGTTTGTTGAAAAAGTTTTGTTTTGAAATACATACTGCGTACATTTTGGAACCTCATAAAAAAACAAGGCGCTTAAATTCGTTTAAGTGTTCATCACAGAAAAGTAAACAAAATATAGGACAGCTGAGTACATGAGTACGGCTGTTAAAGTTACAGTGAAGTATTGCTAGAAGTGAATGAAAAACTGATTTAAATTTTTTATTTAAATAATGTATCTGATACATAGTTGTGTTCAAGCGAGGTAGAAGATCTTGTTGAGTTAGTTGAGTGTAGATATCAAATTTGATGGCTACAATTTGTTTATTAATGAATATTTTGAATGATCTAATTCCATAATGGAACGGAGAAATATTTCAATTTACATAAGGAAGGAGGTTCTCTAGCATTTTGCTATAAAGACATTTCACAAGTCTATATCACTGGCAAATGGGTATGGGATATAAAATCTGATATCAACAAAGACTTGTTTCTAAAAAGAAACTATTTTTGAAAGGATAAGCAGAAGAACGGAGTTATGCTTGAAAAAGTTTTGCGAAAGTCTACTTTCGACCAACTGGCGAAACCTCCAAAATGGCCCGATTCTTTCTGGGGCACAAGTACACACGCCCAAACTGCTTCTACGCAAAGCGGCGAGATCCAAAATTAACACAAAATGGAACAACACGGTGGGCCTAAGGCAGGCCTAGCAACGCCTGAGTTTCTACAACTCCGAAAGGCTCAAGAGGATTCAAAACCAATAATCCCTAAAAAGGCTAAAAATGCGACGCAACCAAATCAGATAGGTTCCGTGAAATTTATGTGCAATCTCTTGTTGTCTGACACTTCTCCATACAGTTGAATCTTTACTGTGCATGTGCCAATAATTGCTATGGCAAAACTAATGACTAAATTTATACATATGGGTGATATGATTCATTAGCCGGAACAACGCCCCCAACAATTTAGAGTAAGCTTTTTCTGCATCAGCAGCTAATTGCCAGCTAATAAACAATTTGAGTCCAACCATTTTAAGGCATGCATAAATCAACAGCAAGAATAAAGAATCATCTAGCTCATCATAATCTCAGATGGATATGGGCACCAAGTTATTATTGGACTGGCTGACATCTTGCAATGCTTCGTTAGTTCCAGCTAAAAGGTGGATAAGGAGAGAGGTTGCAAGGGCCAGGCCACTAAGCATTGCAATTTACGTTGCCAATGAATTCCACCTACTTTTTCTTAGAGCCAATTTTTGCTCTTTTTTTTTGCTTCTTTTTTCATAATCATTATTCAGAAATTCTTTCTTACGGCAGCGGCCGCCCCCACCCAAGTCAAAACCAAGAAAAGCAGCCGGCAGCCATTAGCAGCAATTTTCAATTTCCTTTCTGATGAAGCACATGGCAAGAGCAAATTACATGGCAGAGAGAGCAAGCCAAGAAAAGACATGCCAAGTAGAGATGAAAAATAAGAAGAGAAGAAAAGAAATAAGAAAATACTTTTATGTGTGCTTAGCAGCTGACACACGTACAAGCAGCAATTGTCCTGTGCTTCGACTTCGATTCTAAAGGAGTCAAGATTTACTTGGGAACTTCTTTTGGTTGGCTGCCCTGGGGTGGGTTCTCTGTCTATTTGGCTGTCATCGCAAATGAACGGCCATTATGTTTATCTCAAGTGAAAGCAACGGCTGAAGTGAATTTTTAACGAGCAGAGGACAGTTCTCAGGCACTGACTACTGCCACTGAGTTGATTCTAAATGCGTGTAAAGGACATGCTTCAATGGGAATAAGAAGAAAATTATACTTAAACGTTGTGTCGTGTCTTATGGTTGGTCAGAAATGTTGGCCAACGTCTGGGTCAGGCTTTTGTTCGCGCTGATTAGATTGCATTCAAGTCAAATCTCTGCAAGACGCCCATAGATATGATAAGTTTTAGTCTTAATACTCTTTAGAAATCGGTTTACGAGTGTTATTGATTTGTGCAATATAGAAGGAATGCGGGCCAAACTATATGTTGTTTTACCAATATGATCACCACTAGTCCGGGACCCAAAATTTTAACCCAAGATGGAGGTTTATATATGTATGTTATTACTACACCTACAAAAAGACTTATCTTATTTCAAGTTTTATGCTAGCTGAATTATTACCGGGGTCATGTCAGTTGTTGGAAAGCTAAGGGTCATTTCCGAAGTAATTTGCTGCGTAGAATCCGAATCCGGGGCCAGAATTGGAAGATATTTAAAAAAACGCCGTTTTTTGGGTACATAATCTCAAATATCTCAAGATCTTGACGTGATTCCTTTTGTGACCAAAACAAGTCTGTCTTTTTGCTAGGTGGCTGTTTTCGTGTCTGCGTCGTAGAGGCCTTAAGACCTGACAAGCCTGACCTGTCCCCGTTCCCCCGTAGCAGAGTTTCGCGGTTTTTAGCTAAACCGTTCAATATTTTAATCTGAAACTTAACAGAGCGATGCGTTGTGGTTACATGCATCTGTGTGTCAAAAATAAAAAATGTAATACAGTCGAGGCACATGAATCAGCTTACCAAAATTGGTGGTTCTAGGTCATTTGTTACTTTTATTACCTAGAGTCAAATATTGACGCAGTTTATAGGCAAGGGGAGGTGAAATTTTTACATTTTAGACTATAATTTTTGTTGTAATTGTCCGATTTTGTTTATTTTTGACACACAGATGCATGTGACCACAACGCATCGCTCTGTTAAGATTCAGATTAAAATATTAAACGGTTTAGCTAAAAACCGCGAAACTCTGCTACTGGGGAACAGGGAAAGATATTGACATGATTCAACTTGATCTTCTGAGGAAATATGCGCATCAGCTGGTAAAGTTTCGTATCTCTAGCTCTTATAGTCTCCGAGATCTAGGTGTTCATACAGACGGACAGACGGACGGACAGACGGACATGGCTCAATCGCTACCCGAGGTTATGATAAGCATTTTGGTATAAAGGACTTGGGGTCTGCCACGCCTCCTTCTTGCCGTTACATACATTGCACAAATCTAGTATACCCTTTGTACCTATAGGTACAGGGTATAACAATTCAAATGTATAAGCAAATACGCGCAATTGTTTAAATATTACATTTATGAAAATGAATAAACTGCGCTTTAAAGTTGGCAATGAAAAGCCCAATCTCTGTTTTTGGAAAGTCCAACTATTATTATTGAAACTATTAATTTCTTATAAAAAAAATGTACAGTTCAACTTTTCATACCGAACTAAAGTCGAGCTTTATATACAAAATTCGATTAATGGAAACTTAATGTTTTTGAATGATTGCATAAAGAAATTAGTCATTTCTGTTTAGATAACACTCTTCCATTTTTCTGCCTCAACAAAATCAAACTTAATCTCAAACATTTTACCTGGTACGTCTCTTGAAAACCTATGTAAGTTTCGCTATGTAGAAATTCGTTTACAGGCTACGTCTTATACATTTTGGAGACTCTAGCTTTAACGTAAATTTGCTTGTACATATTCGCATATAGCCGAATTTTTGTGGAAATTCAAGTCTCGAAAATGTATAAGACGTAGGTAGCCTCATGGAAACCTAGTAAAACAGGTACAGTTTAAACAGTACAGTACAGTTTAAAAATTTGGAAAGATGTAACAGCATGAATGTAAACTAAAACCCGTCCTAATGTAAGATCCACATCTTTATCATTATTTCGATTTTAAATATTTAAGTCTGTGCATTATCCACATAAGATATTCTAAATGATTGTGCGCCTTTTTTGGAATTATTTCAATCAATCTGCACTTACCTCAAACTTCTCGCCTCTCAAGGATAATTTTTTGGCTTTTTTCTTTCTTCAGTGCCCTAAATATACGTAGATTTTGATCACGAGCGGCTCTTATAAAGTTCTGAATTTTTTTAAGAGACAGTTTCGAAGACTTTTGGGCTTGATGATTTAATTCTCGCTAAATAGGTTATAATGCAAGAAATTCCGAACCAATTTTTAGGAGTCCCAAAAAATTAGTTTTACTTTTTTTTTGTTATAAAGTCCTTAAGTACGTTTTTTGCAGCTTTTTTTTATTAGAAACTAGTTTGTTTTTTTAACTTTTATATAATATTGTATAATTTTAAGTAGCTTACTACTTTTTAAACTGTCTTAATTAAATATTTCTGTTATATAATGCATTATTATTTAATTAATTAATTTTTAATTTTTTAAATAATCATTTAAGTGTTTATTACTTTACGATTTAAAAAAAAATGTTTATTACATTTTAAACATTGCTAGTATTATGTTAGTATTAGAGGGGTGCAGTCGTTTTTTTGGAATGACTAATCGGTTTGTCGTTTAATGGCTACTTTGGGCATTTATTCAATCTCGGATTGGAGGTATGTTGAGATCTCGAACAAGGCATAGTCCTGAGGGTAGAAAACTTAGTTGTTGTTTAGGTGCGCTTCACATAATGCCCCCGATTTGGATTGCGTTCGTCCATATGGGGGTCATATAGCAAGCAACCAATGTAGTCTTAAAAGCTTTTATCTTCGGACAAAGTAGACTCCGAGGTAGTAGTGACTTCTCTTACATGGAAAATAAAAACTACATAGAGTTTTTGACGGTACACCAAAAATTTTTTTGACTTCAGCTCCGGTCAGACGATTTTGTAATAAATACTATTCTGCCCACAGAAATACAATTGCTTTTAAAAAGGGTATCCCATATTCGGGCTTTATCTCGACTGTATGAAATACTCTCTTTTGTTTCGATTTTTGCTGAGCTAATCTGCACAGCTAATTGCTGCAATTAGCCATTTCACTTGAAAAGCATTTACAGAACTTTATATTATGTGAGTGCGTGAGTTATTTTTCCCTTACACATACAAATCTTTATACACATAGAGTTTATTTGCCCAAGCCGTTGACAGACAAACAGTTTGTTACACTCGTTCCGCTGGTAATAGTATAGCACTCATACGCACTGTATGGCACGCCACTGCATTAACATATCATTAGCCGCCGCTATGTGTATGAAATTATATGTGGTTCTTCGTTTATATGCGCCTTTGTTTACAATAAAATGTAATCATGTGTTACTAATACCAATAATAAAGCCAATGGGCAATCTAACTCTAACAGAGCATCATGAACTCTTTGCCGTAAAGACGGCCCATTATGCCGCGTCGTCTCATCCACTTCAATGTCAGTTCGTGCATGCATAATGAGCATACAAGGTCGCTCCCGCTCTTAAAGTGCACTTGTATATCAACTCTTTATGGGATTCCAGCGTGCTGTCTCCAATAGGGTGCCCAATAAACAAAACAGAATTATGGAAAGCTCAAAAACATGTTGCCGGCGCTCACTTTGCAGGAAACAACTGTCTTTTTGTACTGCCTTATAAACAATATTTACATATTTGGCATGTTATTTTCTTAAACACATATGTATATAGTGTACCTCACTTTAGTGCTTGGCGATTTTGTAAGGGCCACTACACTTAACGTATTAGGCAATGAAAATTCCAAATCCAATTCTGTTTTATGGCATTAGAATATGTTGAAATCCATTTAACTTATGATGAATTTGTTTCTTTCGATAAAGAGATTTCAATTTTCCATACTTCTTATACAGTATGTTTTGCATTATTGCTTTGCTTTTTAGATGCTTGAAAGACTTTTCTAAATTTTATTGTTGTTCTTGGGAACACACTCACCATGGCACTCTTACGCCTTAAGTACATTTTTTATGCGTGTTTTTCAATATTTCTTTATAAATCATATAGATGTGCTTTTGTGATTCATAAATACTTAAGTAGACGAATCAAGTGCCAAAGTTTAAGTGTCGGCATTGTTTTGCAAAAAAAGAGAAAAAAAACAATGTAAAAAGATGGCGTACGTTAAAGTCGGGCGCAGACGACTTTGGGATGCCCTGTACCACCACATTGCAGTTAAGTCCGACATATTGCTTAAGACCTCCAAAAGATATTTTATTCGGCAAATTCGGCTACGATATTTTCATAAAAAAACTGAAATCAGTCGAATTTTGGACCAACAATTTTATTTTACCGATCGGTCCTATGGGGACTATGTTATATAGTCAACCACTTTTGATCAAATTCGGTACACTGATTGGGAATTATAAAAAACTTCCAACTTTCAAATTTGGTTTCAATATCTTCAAAAACAAACGAATTTTGTACAAAAAACATTTTTTTTGACCGATTGGTTCTATGGGCGATATAAGATATAGTCAACCGATTTTGATCAAATGTTGTACAGTGCTTGGGCTCTCTAAAAAACTTCTTAATGCCAATTATGGTAACAGTATCTTAACAAACAAACGAAACACAACCAATTGTGTACAAAAATCGTTTTTTTTGACCGATTGGTCCTATTTGAGCTATATGATATAGTCAAACGATTTTGATCAACCTTGGTGCAGTGCTTGGGTACTCTAAAAAACTTCTTAATGCCAAACTTGCTAACAATATCTTTCCAAACAAACGAAACGCAACGAATTTTGTTAAAGAAGCGTTTTTTTGACCGATCGTTCCTATGGGAGCTATATGATATAGTAAACCGATTTTGATCAAATTTGCTACAGTGTTTGGGAACTCTAAAAAACTTCTTAATGCCAAATTTGGTTACGGTATCTTCACAAACAAACGAATCACAACGAATTTTGCACACAACACGTTTTTTTGACCGATTGTTCCTATGGGAGCTATATGATATAGTCAACCGATTTTGATAAAATTTGGAACAGTGCTTGGGTATTCTAAATCGCATCTCAATCGCAAATTTGGTTACAATATCTTTACAAACAAACGAAACGCAACGAATTTTGCGGTCAAAAAACGTTTGTTTGTGAAGATACCGTAACCAAATTTGGCATTAAGAAGTTTTTTAGAGTTCCCAAGCACTGTTCCAAATTTGATCAAAATCGGTTGACTATATCATATAGCTCCCATAGGACCAATCGGTCAAAAAAAAAACGATTTTTGTACAAATTTGGTTGTGTTTCGTTTGTTTGGGAAGATATCGTAACCAAGTTTGGCATTAAGAAGTTTTTTAGAGTTCCCAAGCAGTGTTCCAAATTTGATAAAAATCGGTTGACTATATCATATAGCTCCCATAGGACCAATCGGTCCAAAAAAAACGATTTTTGTACAAAACTGGTTGTGTTTCGTTTGTTTGTGAAGATATTGTAACCAAATTTGGCATTAAGAAGTTTTTTAGAGTACCCAAGCACTGTACTAAATTTGATAAAAATTGCTTGACTATATCATATAGCTCCCATAGGTTCGATCGGTCAAGAAAATGTTTTTTGTACAAAATTCGTTGTGTTTCGTTTGTTTGTCAAGATATTGTAACCAAATTTGGCGTTAAGAAGTTTTTTAGAGTTTCCAAGTACTGTAGCAAATTTGATCAAAATCGGTTGACTATATCATATAGCTCCCATAGGACCGATCGGTCAAAAAAATTGTTTGGTGCGAAATTCGACTGATTTCTGTTTGCTTATAAAAATATCGTAGCCAAATTTGCCGAATAAAATATCTTTTGGAGGTCTTAAGCAATATACCGGATTTTATTGCAAGCAGTGGTACAGGGTATCCCAAAGTCGTCCGCGCCCGACTTTAACGTACGCCATTTTTAGAAATAATTATGTTTTTCCAATTTCTTAACACTTTGTGTATGTCAATTATACAATAATAATGCTTGAAAGAAAGGCACTGCTTTCTGAATTGATGATTAAACTATTGTATTTACTGGGTAAGATCACAGAGTAGTAGTACTGAATTTTCGTAGCGCGAACGGAGCGATCAGACCTGCTGGGCATGGTCGTTGGGAGATTTCCGAAGAGACTGATATTTTTTCCAGCCGTCTGCGGACAAGCGGAGAGGAAGCGTGTTGATTTCCGTGAACCTCTGTTAAGAACTGTTGTCGTGATGCAAGATAATGCAAACTATAAAAAAAAAAATGTTGCACCAAACTTTAAATAAATCGCTTCGAAGATACTTGGAATGATTAATGATGCCTACGAGGATTTCATGAGCCGCTCAATAGTGTTCAAGTGGCATAACTTTTTCCAAGTGAGGCGGGAAGCGATCGCCCATCAACTTCTAGGAGTAATGAAAAAGTATTGAGTTAGGGATTTCATACGGTTAAAAAGACTTATTGATAATTTATTTTAAAGGAGAGCGCCAGGTTTGTGCGCTGCTAGTGAGGGAGTTTTTGTCCAAGCGGAGAGTTGCCAAATTGCCCCCGTTGCACCGTATTTATTCTCTTTTAAGTGGGACCTTAAGGGTAACCGACACATATCCGTAGAAGACCTCCAAGGGGCCGTGACGGCTTCTCTAAATGGGGTCCCGAAAAGCGAGTTCTAGAAAGCGCACGCGCAGTGAAAATCGCGACGTATTTTAATTAATTTAGTCATTCTACTAATTGATCCTACCCAGTAATATTCGGTAGTTTAATAACTTGATAAATTGCTAGCATTACATTGTACTTTTAGAATTTAACGCTTACACTATGCACAAAAAATTAAAAAAAATAGTTTCGACTAATTTTATTTCTACACTTATTTTGAAACTATTTTCTTAATAGCTTCTTGGTACTTTGGAAACTGCAAGTACGAAATAAATATTCGAATATAGACACTGTTTAAGTTCGTTTTTAAGTAGTTTAATTTTAATTGCCTTTAAAATTTTCAGAAAAATATTGCAGTTCAAGAATTTTTTGCTTATACAATTCACAAGTTTTATGTTTTCCCATTTTGATTCAATGGCTCTCGTATTTCCCCTGTTTTAGCACTTCCTCTTAAATTCAAGTTTAAGACTAGAATATAATAAATCAATGAGCATTTGTCTTGGTTAAATATTTATTTGCCGTTTGCCGTAAAGACAAAAATGGCCACCCACACTATCACAAATACACATTGTTATACTTTATTCATGGGTGGGTGTTTGTGTGTGTGTGCAACTGCTTGGCCATGTTAATTTTGCTTAGTCAAATCGTTGAATATTTTTAAAATGCAATAAAATTCTACGCGCCAATTTGCAGGCAATTAAATTGTATTTTTTTTTGCTGGAATTTTTTTGGTGTTGTTGGTGAAGACATTCGATTGACTTGATCGTGGGGATCATTTAATTTGGCTCAAGCATTCAGCCATTCGCTCCATCAGTCAATCAGTTGGCATTGCCTTATTATTGTTTACATTGTAATATTTTCTTATGCTTGTTTTTATTGTTCTCGTAGAATTTTTTGCCATATTTTCCAAGCCAATTTTCATATGACTGTTTGTTGCTCTTTAGGCAGCAATGATACTTTGTTTATGGGCCTTCTCGTTTAGGCCAAATAAATGCTGCAACTATTTTGTGGTGGCAATCTTTTGCTGCTGGCGCGCTTAGGCAACCTTGAACTATCGACGCACTTGGACTCAAGTGTCGGCTATGGTAGGTATACTTGGCATATGTTATATTCAGGGCAAGTGAACAATTGCATTGCATTTTTCTAATCGTTTGGCAAAATCTTTTGGTACGGCGCACTTTAGACGCCCCATTAGTAGCAATCGTTGCAATAATCTCCAAACAGAAGGCAATAAATCCTCTAGAGCTCCCAAGTGTGGCTGGCCGCATCAAAGCTTTCAAGTTATAGTCTGAAGTGATTCGTTCTAATTAAGGCCTTCAAATGCGCAATTAGGCGCTATTACATTAATATTACGCGTACTTGTACTACGGACAATAATAATTGAAAAACATATTTCAAAAATGGAAATTGAAATGAAAAGCCCGACCAGCAGCCGACGCACGTTTTGCAAAATCCAAAATCTTTTGCACTTAAGAGCTTAAAAGTGTAGCAGACGTTGCTGCTGTTCATTTGTTTCGTCATCGGCGCGGCGTCATGATCTTGCAGAGATCTTGAACAACAGCGCCACCGTTAAGCGTAATTGGAAACCTTAGGCCGAGCCTACGACTTATTGCCGCCAAACCAGTTCACAGCCACTTGAGCAGCTTGCTCCTTTCTGATCATGTAATCTTGCGTGCGCTTCAATTGGGTTCGGTTTGGCATGGGTTTGTTTACAAGTCACGCCTTGTAGCTACTTTGGGCCGCCGTTTATTGTGTTTAAATTTGTCGCCCAGGCGCCACAATTGAGACTGTCGTTGTCGTCCTTGTTGTCGCTGTCAAAGGACATGATCAGTAGGCCTCTGAAATATGTGTGAATTTATAGCTATTGCGCTTGGTCGCGTCTCAAGTGGTCAGTGGCAGACATTAATTGCTTCAATATTTTGACCAACATTTGTCTCAAGTGCATAAAATAGTTACTTGTGTGGTCAACGCTGGGCAGATTTTGGATGGTAGGTAGCTGTAGCTACCTGATTATATGCAAATTAGAGTTTCGTAGTAGATCTACAACCTAATTACATACCATTATTCATGCTCATCCGTATAAACCCCTAGATTTCAGAGACTCTAAGAGCTATGCTATAAGAAGAGATCGGATAAATCTTTCTCATGAATAATAATAATAGTACTAATATTGCATTGTGCAAGTAGCGTGCATGAAACGGATAGACGTTAGAGCGGGTCATTCACAATCTATATCGGTTTCATTGAATTTAATAAGATAATTATTTTTTATTTAATCTCAGACTTTTTCAAAAGTTTAACTTAAGAGATAAAAATGTATAAAATGAAAAAATATAAATTGTAATCAATAATGGAAGAAAAGGGAAGAGCAGTTTTAGAAAAGAATTCAGAAGAACTTTATATTTTCAGGTGTCATAGCAGTGAACCCGCCAGGAGTCTACTTCCCGCTAGGCCTCTTAGGCGGCTCAAGAAACAAGGATTCGCTAATACGATTCAATCGTGACGATTATCTACCCTCTTATTAATTCTCGTGCTGAGCGCACGAAGTTTGGCTTTTTTGGATTATTATTTCTGTTGTTGTTAAGGTTTATGTTTATGTTTACAATAAAAGAAAAAAACAAAAAAAAAAATGTAATCAATAAATGAAAAAACGGAAACAATCCAGAAAAACTTTATTTGCTTTCAAGTTTTTTCACCTTTAAACTGATTATAATAAAGTTGGGTATCAATCCAATTATTTTTTTTATTTTCCGTAGTTCCCCCAATAAAACTATACATGCAACTTTAACACTTTACAAAAGGTCTTTGAAATTATATGTGGGTATAAGGAGCGTAGTAGAATAAAAAAAGTAAATTTCATCTGGCAGTCATATTCCAAATAGAAATTTTGGTTATCTTTGCTCTTATAGTCTCCAAGAACCAGACGGTCAGGCGAACCGACATGTCTAGATCAATTTTTGGTGTAATCTTGACTATAGTGAAAGCAATTTTGGGTTGTCTCGAACGTTTCCCCTTTAATATAACATATGTACATACTTATGTTCATTGGCACAACCCGTACATATCCTTTAACTTAAGGTTCAGGATATATAACAAAATTTGTTGACCTTATGAAGAAAACGACAACATGCAACATTAATTTTTCGATTATGTGGTAATAATTTATAATCTTTTTTGGCGTTAATAATAATCTAATGTGTTGGCGTGGAATATTGGAACACTTCGTACTTAGATGTATTATCTAGCAATGCAATTTTTGATAATTGTAGTTGTATACTTAGGGTTTCCCCCAGCGTATCTTAATTAATCTCATGCACAAAATCTTACTATAATACTATTATATTTCTATTAACGATTCCATCAAGATAGCAACTCATTAGGTTTGTTTAAAATTAATTGAGACGTCGTTTGTCCATATTTTCGCCATCGAGTCCTTGGGGATATGAGGTTTATGCTATTCACGAGTTTCTTCAGGGCATGTGAAGCTTCTTTGGGCCTTGACACTAGCTGACCGTTAGCTTCTTTTAACGAAAAAAAATAAATTATCAGCAATGGTTTTTTTTTGTGGTTTTACAGCTATGGTTTTGAATCCTTAAAAAATGATTATTTTTTAAAAGGGGTACGTCTGTATTATTTGGATTTATTTTATTACATTAATAAACACTTTATATACGCTTTCTGTTCAGTTTTAACTCAACGGTTTCAATTTTTGCTTCTACCGACGCCTGCCCCATCAATGTCGTCACTTCAATTACGTCGTCCTATGTCTAGACACAGCTGTGCGGTGGTCCTGTTGTCCACTTGTGCCACAACTCTACCAAGTTGTTTATTTTGATTTGCACCACAGGACAATAGCGAAGATAATTGTGACACATTAGCAAGGCGCTGCGCCAATGTTGTCTAACAAATTAGACAAGTCGCAAAGTCACAAGTTGAATGTCGCGTCTAAGTGGACTTGGGACTGCGACTGGGCAGGACCACACAGCCAAAAAAACATACCTTAAATAATCAAACCGAGCCACAGCCATAACAAGTGGAACAACAACAACAAACAAACGCAATAATCGAGTAACCACAGCAGCAAGACACATTTAATGCACTCAAGAGTCAGCAATCATTTCATGCATCCATCCATCCATCCAACTATTCAACCATTTCTCTATCCATTCATGCCAACATTCATTCAACTGCTCCATCAGGTGTGCGGTGGCGTTGACTTTGTGGACTGTGTTTTGCCGCCAAAGTTATAGCTACACTGGGACAAAAAATTGAAGCTTTTACAAACACAAGGATAAAATTATGGCTTGAAGTATTTAGTAATGGACGGAACTGGTTTATACAAAAAGATTCAAATCCAACTGGTTACAACTGGATATCCGTATGGTTTTTGGTATTCAAGCCTGCAACACGAGGAATTTTCTCTTATTAAGATTTGTTTAGAATGGATTCGCTTGGGTGAATTACGACCCGAAGGATCCACTGAGCCCAAGAGCACCACAGCTAGTCGAATGATCGAAGCAAACATCCTGTATCGATGCTAGAATCCGTGATGCCTACCTTGCTTAGGTGTTTTCTTAGTTTGCAATGTCCCATAGATAACCCAGTCAAAATATAATTCTGATAGGGAGATTTTCTTCAATCTATTCGTAGTTGCTGCTCGGTTGTGTACCTGCCGAAGCCAAAAAAAGCTTAGGCTCTTTTGGTGATTTTGCGGCACCGTTCCTCAAGAGTTTCTCAACAACTTTGTGTCCAGGGATGTTCCTATTTCCCGGGATCCATATACATGTTTTGGTTCTGGTCTCAGAAGCAATTTGGAGTTTATTTTAATCAGCCTGACAGTGCTACAATTATCTGCCTTAATATTTTCTAGATTGATGTCCAGAAATCGGCATATAGCTTGAACTTCTGCTTGAAACATGCTGTATGCCCATAGATTCTGATTGTCCCACTACTTAAAGACCCGTCTATATACCATACAATGGTGTGCCTTTCTAGAATGGTCCAAATATTTAGGCTACTCAAAATAGCTAGAATTCCTTTTGAAAATTTACTCTTTGGTGATCTCTGGGTAACAGAATTGAGGGCACCATTTTTCCAAGTTCAGCGGCAGTAATTATGTGTCTTTTGCCAGTTTTCTCAGCGGACATTCTAAGCAGTGCCTTATTTCTATGTGAAGTGGTGTAAGTTCCTTAAGGACTTGCAAGCTGCTGTTGAGTACAAAAGGTTGTCATGGCTCCGGCCATGTATACACAGGCTAGCGAAGCTAATCTTAACCCTAGCTCCCCATGCAATAGTTTTCATAATTGAGAATCGGCCATTAGGAAGAGTCAGCGTATAATTTTAGAGATGTTCCCCACAAGCAGTCCATGAAAACAAGTGTCTCAGAATCTGATCATTATAGCCACGTTTTTTTTTTTTCAGTGTAGATCTATGTGTAGCTCCGTGCCCGCGCGAATTGTTTATGCTACTTTGTAGGCAATAAAAGCAAAGGCAACGCGCTATGTTGGCCCATGTGGGTGGTCGACGTTATGCTGAGCACAATATGCAACATATGCGCCATGGCACTGGGACTGGCACTGGGACTATCCCGGCACGGGATTTATTATGTAAATGCCGCTCGATTTATGGGGCAAAACTTTTGTTGTCCCGTGCGCTATTTCTTAATCACCGGCAACTTTTCAAAATCGCTCGTGTGGAATTAATCAAGGCATTGTCATAGCCTGTGGGCCAAGGACAATCAAAGAACTATGCATAGTGTTGCTGCTAATTCCTAGCTGGTAATCCCTGTGAGAGTTGTCATAATTGAATTCAATTGAAACTCAAACACTTGCAAGTGTCTTTGGGGTGCTGGCTGATAAGCCACTTCAGCAGCCGCATAATTTGACTTAATTGTGTCATTATGAGTGGCTATCAGAGCAGAGCAGGGAAGAGCAGAGTGCAAGGAGGCAAACTCTATAGCGACTATAGCTGGGAAAAGTGCGCCTACTCAAGTCAAGTGTCAAGTGGCCACAATAACTCGCTAAAAGTCATTTATGCGTGATAATAACTTTGAACTTCTTCTTGAAGTTTGTTGACCTTTTAACTGTGCGTTTGTGTATCTTATTTGGTTGGAATTTTCATTGTTTTATTTTTCTAGCGCTTTTTAATTATTTTCATTTGTCAATAAAATTGACATAATTTACATTTTGATTTGCGCTGCGAATCAACAAACAAATCGTTGCCAAGTCAATTACAAGAATATCCCATTTTCATATTTACGTCTTCATAATTTGCACTCACTCTGCAGATTTATTGTGGCGCTGAGCAATTTGGCATTATTGATTTCTATTTTTGTGGCCCCCTTTCAGATGCTTCTTGTGGCATAACTCTCTCGGTGCCCGTATATATTTCTGTGAGACGTTTAATAGTTGCCTAAAACTTTTGCATATTCCCTACAAAGTTTGAGGCTAACAACAAAATTTCAAAATGCATTTAGTTAAATAGTGATGCGGTTCAAAACTGCTTATGTGTTTTTGCTGCAGTGCAATCGTTTGTCTATTGCGCACTGCTTATGCATTAGCCCCAAAAGCTGGCTGCTACGATAGTTTATCAGAAGACATCTGGAGACTGTCTAAGCTTTTTCGGAAGACATCTGGAGACTGCCTAGGCTTTTACAGCAAAGACACAAACCTTAGCTGTGAAAGCAGTTCATTAAATTAGCAAACAAAATATTGGTGCAGTTCAATAAATGTCTAAAAAACGTAGCAGTTAGTTTTTACCAGAGTGTCAAACACTTTCCGAAAAGAACTCGAGTAACTGAGCACTGAGCCAAACAAGAGAACTTAAACTGGAAAAATTTCGCAAACGATTAATTGTGGTTTTGCTCATTTCTATGTATTTGTATCGGCCAATTTTTGTGCTTGTGTCTGCAGCTGGCCAGCTATACATAAATTTACGTTGTCGAGATGCCACAAGCTTTCGAGCAACTAACTGAATAATTTCTTTTTTCCAACGTCTTTCAAAAAGAGAAACATTTTTTCTTTAAGGCCTAGTGCAGACACGAAAAATAAACAACACTTCATATAAAAAAAAATCCGCCAAAACAGTGTTGAGTGTTGTTTGTTTGTTGATGCCAGTAGCCAGTAGTAAACCATAGATGGCGCAATCAGCAAAATCAGCTGTTCGGTTTTGGCGCCACAAACAAAACATGTGCAGCTATTTATTTTGGAATAAAAACCATTAGCCGTGTTCCCGATTACGATTCCGAGTAAAAGTGTCGGAACCGAAATTAATGGTGTTTCGGATTTCGATTCCGACAAGAGTCGACTCGTTATGAAAAGTTTGGCTCGCAGCTGTCGAAATGAAAAGTATTTTGCTTTGTTTAGTTAAATAAACCCATTAATGCCACTAAAATTAATTTTGTATAACTTTTTAATGTTTTAGGAAAATTAAGATGTGCTCAGTTGAACAAATCAAGGTTAATTTGCATTAAATATATTTATTGAAAAATTTGTCTATTAAAATTGTGCGTACATTCAAAACCAAAAGTTCGGAATGAAAAGTAAGATGTTCCGGATTTAGACTCGTTTTGACTTCGAAAAGTTATGTGTTGTCTTAAAATATGTATATAAAATAAATTGTACAAAATTTGTAAATAAGAAAAAGTATTTCTCTTTCAGAAATATGGCAAAAAGAAAAAATAAATTATTAACTTGTGGCAACCCTACAATGTGAACTTATCGATAGGTGGCCAGTTGGTCAGCTGGCAATTTGCTATCAATTTGGCGCACTTTCAAAACAAACAACAATGAGCTTCTTTCAATTGCAGTTATTTGTAATAATCAGCGGTGGGCACGAAAAATAACGGAAAGAGCCTTGCAACAACATCGAAAAAACAAGTATGGTTACGGTCCCACAAGAGATTCTCGAGTAGGGCCATAAAACTCGCACACTGTGTATATTTTGTTTTTGTAGAATTCTGCGAGTCGAGCGATGGCCCACACTGTGTGTATTTTGTTTTTGTAAACTCGGCGCGTCGCCGGTGATCTGCTTGTGCGTGTACACTGAACGAAATTTTGCAACACATTCCAAGAAACAGAAAAGTCATATGAGTTTATATGACAATTTTAATTAACCAAAAAAATTACTCGGTCTTAAAGTTGCTAAATTAACTATATTTCTGTGCTCAGTGTACTTGTGCGAATTTTTCGTCCGCGAGCACTAATAAAAACTACTGTTACGTTCCCACAAGCGATTCTCGAGTAGGGCCATAAAACTCGCATACTGTGTGTATTTTATTTTTGTAAAAATCTGCGAGTCGAACGATGGCACACAAAGCATGTATTTTGTTTTTGTAAACTCGTCGCGTCGCCAGCGATCGTCATAAAAACTACCGTTACGGTCGCCTAAGCATCCTCGAGTAGGGCCATAAAAGCGCACACTGTGTGTATTTTTGTTATTGTAAAATTCTCGGCTTTTTGCGTGTGCGTCTGGCTGACGCTACTTGCAAGAAATAACGGAAAGAGCACTCGGAGCAAAAAGAGCCAAGGCGTGCCCACCGATGGTAATAATAAATTTTTAAAGGGGCAAAAAATTATGTGCTAAGCGGTAGAGTAAAATGCGTCAGCATTATTTTGCACACCAACACAATGCAAATGTTGGTAAATGACTTTGAAGTCATCTACTTGCATCAAAATGTTATAATTTCACTACATTTCCATTTTTAAAAGACGGCTACTGTATGATGGCGCCGCCATTTAAACTTTGCGCAACGTAAACAAACACAAACAACACACCTGTTTCTGGCCGAAACGTAATCGATTCGAAATTGATTCGAACTCAGTCTAAATCTAGAACCAACGAATACATAGAGTGGAACCAACGAGTATAAAAGTACATACAGTGGAACAGTTGGCCGTTAAGAAAACAAAAAACTTATGAATACATACATACATATGTACAAGCGTGTGTGTGCCTCTAGTTTTAGTATAAGTATATAACAACAAAATTTGTTGCAATATACGTATAGTATGTATTATGTAAGTGGTGAGTGTTTATTATTTATTTTGTAAATATGATTTAAAAAAGTACAAAATTCAAATTGTAAATTCGCTCAGTGTTGCATTATGGGTATCTTCAGTGTTTTTTCTACAAATTTTCCACTGTGCAAATATAAAATAAATGAAATAAACAACAAATCAGATTTTTTTTCAAATAACAAATAATAATATTTATTCTAAATTTTAACAAAAGTGGAGTTGTATTTTTTAACTTATAAATCTAATAATGTAATGTGCAGCTTCAATGCTTCGATTCTATAGATACTTTTAACTTAATTCGTTATTAATGTTTAAATGTCTTAACTTAAGTTCATAAAATAAGCGTGAAATACAATGAGTGGTAGACTTTGATATAAAATAAAAAATGAGGCACAATTATATTTTGCGTTTAACAATAAACAGCAATTGTACAGCTTCAATGCTGTGGTCGATTCCCTAAAAGAAAATAAAAATATACATTTTAAAATTTCAATTTAAATGAAAAATGTTTTCCGTACTTACAATTAAAAACTCCAACGGCGCTGCAACTTTTCACTGCTGGTGAATACTGGTGCCGCTGGTGGTAATTGCACCTGTAGTTTTCGTATTTCAGCTGCAATTGTTGGATTCTTGTTGAATCTTCTAGCTCTAGGAGCAGGGATATTGCGACCTTCCTGCGCATGCGGGCAGGCATTTGATGGCCCACGCTGCGCATCCTCATGCGCCTTCAATTTGTTTCGTAAGCATTGCAGTCTTCTTCGAATACTTGCGTCTCCCTGGACGTCTTCACGCTTTGGCTCTAACGGCAAGCGGCCGATGTTACCACGCCTTGCCGTTGGAGGCAAGCGGCCGCCTCCACCACCACCACCGTGACGTTGCAGGCGGCCTCCACCACCACCACCACCGTGAATTGCAGGCGGCCTCCACCGTCACCACCGTGACGTTGCAGGCGGCCTCCCCCCTCGACAGGCCGCTGCTCCAGTTGGCCAGCTTCGTAAACATTGAAAACGAAAGGCATCTATAAATAAAAATAGAGTAATAAAATAAAGAGTTTAAAGGAAAAAAATAAATTTTTAATTAAAAAAATATTGAACGCAAATCAATTTCGCAACTTAGCAATTTCTGTGTATATACGCAGTCAGTTAATTCCGTTAGCCATTATTAACAGAGTTGCCATCATGAAAAATTAACGAAATTGACTTGAAAGCAAAACCAACGAAGGCAATCATATTCAAGAAAGTGACTTTACACTTTATTTTAATTTATTTAATATTTAATTGTGTCGCAATAATTGCGTCACTTTAAACTTTAAATAGTACAAAGTACATAAACATGTACTTTTCCCCAAGCAAAAGCAATTAAAATACGTCGAACATAGAACATACATACATATAATTATATATGTACATATATATGTATATGACTTTACTCAGGCGTGCTCCGGAATCAGAAAAATTCAAACCGAACAATTTTATTCGGATTCGGATTTGCGTGCTCCGGAATCAGAATTTTTTGTTGATAATTTCCTTATTTATTTTCGATACATTTGTAAATTTCCCTCGTTTTTATCGATAAATTCACATATGTTGTGGTGTAACCAGCTGACTGCCTTTTGTTAAAAATTTGTAAACATTGAAAAAATTCCATTTTTTTTCTCAATTGCTTTGAAGCTGAAAGAAGGAAGAATCAGCATAAAATAATGGAAGAATCATGTCCTACTCGCTGCTTTTGTGTTTTCCCCTGCAATAAATATATTTTTTAGCATTAAATTCTTTTGATTAAATATGTAGTTACATTGTGTTTGTTGGCGCGGAATGGTTTTTTGTTTGATACAAAACAGCTGACATGGCTGCCGTAGTTGTGCACCTTTTTATTAGTACATGTTGTTTACATTTCATTTGCATTTTATATAGCTAGTTATTTATTATTTCATTTTTTAAATAAAATTTCACAAAAATATTAATTTAGCAACAATGTTTATTAAATTTAAACACGATTTAACTATTTTTGTTGTAAGGGAAATTTTATTTGTGTAACGCGGGAACCCTGTCGCATTTACCGGCCATGTGTGCATGTTTGATACACACACATGTACAAACAAAACGAAAATTCGTTTTGGCTTGTGCATGCTATTTTTGGGTTGTGTCAGCAAAAAAAATATTAAAAATAGTTAGCAGCTAATATGCAAATTAAAGTTAGCATAAAAATAATCTAAGAATATCAAGGCATATATAAAAAATTACTTCAATATAAAATTTGTGCTTTTTTAATACTATTTTGACGATTCGGTTTCATTCCACTTGCATCAAAGCAGTCGGTTTCAAAGCACATAAAAAATTCGGATTGGTGGAAATGGGAGCATCAAACATTCGGATTCAAAACGAATCCGCATAAATTATTCTGATTCGGATACCGGAGCACGCCTGACTGTTACGATTTCATATTTAATTGCGTTTGCTTTGTTTTGCCCTTTTCCTCACTTTAAACTTATATTTTATTATTTAAATACATAGTATACTCACATTTTATTTTATTTTCAAACACAAAACAGTAACACTTTAACACTTTAACTTTTAACTTTTGCAGTTTGCCGTGTATGCCGATCCGATCCTTTTCCCTTTTCAAAGCGCGTAAAGTGAGGCGATTGTCGCAATGCACTCGTTATGACGTTTCAAAATGAGTCGAAATCTAGAACACGCCTGAATGTCTTTGTGAATTGTGACCCTATATCGGCTTGAAAACTTACTGTTGTTAAGCATGGAAGGACATAGCATTGATATATCAGCTATGGATACAGTCACCCGATTCGAAACACACTCGACATATTTATATATGGATTTAAAATGTTTTTAAATGCCAAATTTGGAGCGTGTGGTGGGTTGATGCATGTCGGAGAAAACGAATTGGGGTTGTTTGGCAGCTATTTAATATAGTCATTCGATCCGGACCCAACTCGACTCGTATATGGGCATTTCCACAGAAATGTCAACCAGGACCGAAAAATTAAAATTGAAAAAACTATTGATTTTTTGTTAAATATTTTTTTAAAAATGTCCAATCTATATATATAAAAATGAATGTATGTTTGTACGAGGCTTATAGAATCCACTTTATTGCAGTGTGATTGTGTTCATATTTACAGGCTATGTTCGGTATGTTTTCGTGAAGGTTTACAACATAAGTATGGACACCTTTTCTCAATCAGTCTTTAGCTTGTAAAAAATTAACTAGTCAGGCGTGCTCCGGAATCAGAAAAATTCAATCAGAACAATTTCATTCCGATTCGGTTTTGCATGCTCCGGAACAGAATTTTTTGTCGATAATTTCCTTTTTTATTTTCGATACATTTGTATATTTCCCTCGTTTTTATCGATAATTTCACATATGTTGTGGTGTAACCAGCTGACTGCCTTTTGTTAAAAATTTGTAAACATTGCAAAAATTCCATTTTTTTTTTCTCAATTGGTTGCTTTGAAGCTAAAAGAAGGAAGAATCAGCATAAAATAATGGAAGAATCATGTCCTACTCGCTGCTTTTGTGTTTTCCCCTGCAATAAATATATTTTTTAGCATTAAATTTTTTTGATTAAATATGTAGTTACATTGTGTTTGTTGGCGCGAGATGTTTTTTGTTTGAAACTACGGCAGCCATGTCAGCTGTTTTGGTTTTGCACCTTTTTATTAGTACATGTTGCTTACATTTAATTTTCATTAATATATAGCTAGTTCTTTGTTATTTTTTAAATAAAATTACACAAAAATATTAATTTAGCAACAATGTTTATTAAATTTAAACACGATTTTACTATTTTTGTCACAAGGGAAATTTTATTTGTGTAACGCGGGAACCCTGTCGCATTTACCGGCCATGTGTGCATGTTTGAATCACACACATGTACAAACAAAACGAAAATTCGTTTTGGCTTGTGTATGTTATTTTTGGGTTGTGTTAGGAAAAAAATTATTAAAAATAGTTAGCCAACCTGCTTCGATGTTTATCATTTGCGAGCGAATGTTACCCATGTATACAGAAAATTTACGATTTTCCAAGAAAATTTGAATGATTTTTATAAGTTTTGGGGGAAAGTTCAGGGTATACATTTTGAACACTAGACCATTGTGCCAGACTGAGTCAAAAGCTGCTTTGATATCTAAGAGAACCATTCCTGAAGACTTAGAACTTGAAAAGTTTGCCTTAACTAAGTTTTTTATTCTAGTCAAAGCATAAAGAGTGCAATGCTCACGGCGAAAACCGAATTGCTGCGGGGGAAGTATATTGTTGTCTTCAAAAAGCTTGCTTTTAATAACTTTTTCAATACTTTACTGACTGAAGAGAGCAAAGCTAAGACGAAGGCACTCATTTATTATTTTAGTTAGAAAAAGTATTCCTCTTCGAGGAAGTGCCTTAAGACAAATGTTTTCAATGTTGTCCAGGCCTGGGGATTTCTTTGACTTTAGATTTTTAAGGATTGAGGCTACTTCAACACTGTTAATATAGTAGATATCTGCTGGGATGGGCAATATTTGATCAAGTAACGAAACGTGATTATTAGCTTCGTTAATAGTAATAGGGTCACTGAGGTGATTAGAAAACGAGTGATTTAGACTGAAAGTTTGCGCCAAAGCTTCAGCTTTTGCTTCGGGTGTAAAAATGTGAGTTGTATTGTCTAAAAGTGTAGGTATATCTGATCTTTTCTTTTTTATGATTTTCGTTGATTTCCAAAAGGGAGACGAGCCTTAATCAAACGAAGCTAACAGATTATTCCAAGATTGGTTACGCAGGTTCAAAATCATTTTGCAAATAACGAGCCTAAGCCACTTAAAGAGGACGTGGTCAGAAAGATTTCTGTATCTTAACCAGCTTCGACGAATAATATTTCTACGTTTAATTAGATTTAACATGCAAGGAGGAAGGCGTTTTGAGTGGTTTGTAATTCTTATCCGTGGAATGCTGTGGTGCTTGGCAATTTGAATCGCATTAGCAAAACTTGAAACCATGCAGTCAATACTGTTAGAGCTTTCTACAATAGTTTACACTATGAATACTGCTACAAAAACAGTATCCAAAAATAAAAACAAGGAACAAAGAATTTCACTTTTTCTTTACTTTTTTGCACTTTAAAGGCGTACGAATGTCGCGTACTGCGATCCTGGAAATGCCCATACATAACTACCTAAAATATTTATTAATTACATATTTGATAGAGATAGGTTGATTAATTTAGATGATATTAATTTTCAGCCGCTAGAATGGCCAAATCGACCACTGTGCATACCTTCCTTTTTCATTAGAATCTTCGAAAATGATGGACAAAAATTATCAAACGCCTAAATGATTGTTTGCACACAAATTGTTTTTTAAAAAATTTTGCGTTTTGTCCCTTTTAATAAGAGAGTCGCAGGGTCGAAGACCATGCAATGACTACTAAGCGGGTGGACTAACATAAGTGCCCTCACAAAAAGTTCTGCTTTTTTTTCCAATGTTCATTCAAGTTTTTTTTTTCTGCTTTTATTAGTTCTAAGTACAACAGAACACTATTCAATTTTGATATACACAACTATGTATTGTATGGATGCATAATGTGAATATGTGTAAGTGCACTTTGCAACTTCCAATCACCACCGAGCAAAAAACAATCCGTTGCTTGGTTTTAAAACGGAGCGCCAAAATACTCAATAAAATCGATAAAAATAAAAACCATCTTGAAGCCATCGACTCGTTCAACTTTTACCAGGCTTTCATAACGCGAGTGGTGTAGTTTCTCAATCAGTAACTACAGTGCTGCCCAATGCTGCCAATTGTTCGACCATTTCGATTATGTATCCAAAGAGCTGCTGGGAACGGTCACAACTGCGCAACGATAACAGAAAGTAACCTCCATTATGGAGCACACACATAGAGAGGAGAAATAATACATTCACACTGTAAAGTTGCGTGCGCTCTCCTTCCAATGAATCCAGTGAGAGAGATTTGGTGGTGGTAGGCGTAAAGTACAGAACAGGTATAAAAGGGATAGATGGGCATTTTAAAAATCATTTATTGGGTTGCTTTAAAACGCAGCGGCGACTTCTTCTCGGGTGGAAGATAGTTGTATTCTCAGGGCTTCTTAACTTTACGTCTAATTCTTCGTTTTGTTAATAATTTCATAAATATTAATACATTCAATATACGTAAGTACATATATATACACAAAAATAATTATGTTCATATTAAACATGGGCGTATGTCTACAAATAATAGATTTCTAATCATAATCACCATTAGTTCAGAAAACGAAGAGTTTCAACTGGAAAAAATACTTAGTTAATGAAACTTTCAGCGTTTGTTTGGGAACCTGTTATTACTCCACTTATTAGTGGGAGGGGGAATGGCTTTTCGGAACACTGCTCTATCGTTTTCCTACGACAAACAGACTTCGAGCAGACTTATAACATGGCACCCTGAAACCCTGAAAGTTTCATCAGGTAAGTTTTTATACATTGAACCATATGTGCATGCCGAAAATGTATGTAGTATACAGAAGGAGACTTGGGAGACCCCCCAAAGTCGATAGAAGTCGATATACCAATGTCCGTCTGTCTGAATGAACGCCTAGATCTCAGAGATGATTAGAGCTAGAGCAACCAAAATTTTCAGATTAGATATGTCAAGGAAGACAAGTTTATTTTATATATTCTATATCGGGGATATAATATATAGCTCCCATGGGGGTTTTTCAGAGCACCTGGAAAAAAACCAAAAGTTTTAGATGGATAATTCGTTTGTTTATGAAGATATTGTAACCAAATTTGGCACTCAGACGTTTTTTAGAGTTCCCAAGTACAGTGCCAAATTTGATCAATATCGGTTGACTATATTATATTGCTCCAATAGGACAGATCGGTAAAAAAAATATTCTTTGCACAAAATTCGTTGCGTTTCGTTTGTTTGTGCAAATGCAGTAACCAAATTTGGCATTCGAATGTTTTTTAGAGTTCCCAAGTACTGTGCCAAATTTGATCAAAATCGTTTGTTTTTATCATATCGGTCTAAAAAATTTGTTGCAAAATTCGACTGTTTTTTGTTTGCTTACGAAAATATCATAACCAAATTTGGCAAATAAAATATCTTTTGAAGTTCTTAAGCAATATGTTGGATTTAATTGCAATGTGGTGGTGTAGGGTATCCCAAAGTCATTCGCGCCATCTTTTTTTCCAGCAGACGTTGTTTTTGAGCCTTCGTTTACTGTACTATTAGTTTTCACGCATTGTCAAAAGGGCTTTGGTGTATACATATACATTAGGGCGGGTCAATTTGTATGGGGCCGAAAAAACGTTCTGTGGCTCACAGCGATTTCGATTCTTTGGGTCATTCTAAGCAACTTTGCCCAAGAAACTATGGGTCTAAAATCAATTTCGAGTCGCCCACTTTTTCAAAATAGGTTTTTTTTTCGAAATATTCAAAAATCGAGTTAGACATTGCATTGAAAAAGCAAAAAAACGCTATTTTTATCTAGCGAAATGTGTATTTGGGGGTTTTTTGGGTCGGGGAATCCATTTTTGACAACTGTTTTTAATTTTTGACGCCGCCAGAGGACGCTTTAGTGTATTTTTTTCCGTTTTTATACCCTGTACCGTATGGTACAAAGGGTATATTAAGTTAATGCAAGTCGAAAATGTATGTAACATACAAAAGGAGACATCGGAGACCCCCCAAAGTTACCTAAAGTATAGTCAGGATGACTAGAGCAGTCGACATACCCATGTCCGTATGTCCGTCTGTCCCTCCGTCCGTCTGTATGAACGCCTAGATCTCAGAGATGGTAAGAGCTAGATCAACCAAACTTTCAGATTAGATCCGTTATTATCCCACGGAAGTCAGGTTTATTTTATTTTTTTAATATCCGGGTAATATTATATAGCTCCCATAGGGGTGTTACAGAGGATCTCGAAAAAAACGAAAAGTTTTAGATGGATAATTCGTTTGTTTACGAAGTTGTCGTAACCAAATTTGGCACTCGGAAGTTTTTTATAGTTCCGAATCACTGTACTAAATCGGTTGACTATATCATATAGTTGTCATAGGACCGATTGTCAAAAAAAATTGTTTGGTCAAAAATTCGACTGATTTCTGATGTTTTTGAAAATATCGTTGACAAATTTGCCAAATAAAATATCTTTTGGTGGTCTTAAGCAATATATCGGACTTAAAAGCAATGTGGTAGTACAGTCATCTACGCCCGACTTTAACGCACGTGTTTTTGGGCGTACTCTTTGACGACGTACATAATTTATATTCAATTTAAGACAAACAATCGTTTTTTCATATTTACTCTTGATATAAAGAAGAAATATTTCCCTCTATATGGTATAGCCAACTGATTTTTATCAAATTTCTTGCATTGCTGAGGAACGCTTAAAAACCGCCAAACACCAAATTTGATTACGATATCTTTATAAACAGCGGTGGGCAAGAAAAATAACGGGAAGAGCACTACAACAACATCAAGAAAAAAAGTACGGTTACGGTCGCCCAAATGCATCCTCGAGTAGGGCCATAAAACTCGCACACTGTGTATATTTTGTTTTTGTAATCTTCTTCGAGTCGAGCGAAGGCACACATTGTGTGTATTTTGTTTTGTAAGTTGCTGCGAGTCGACCGAAGGCACACATTGTGTGTATTTTGTTTTTGTAAACTCGGCGCGTCGCCAACGATCTGCTTGTGCGTGTTCACTGAACGAAATTTTGCAACACATTCAAAGAAACAGAAAAGTCATATGAGTTTATACGACAATTTTAATTTACCAAAAAAATTACTGGGTCTTACAGTTGCCAAATTAATAATATTTCTGTGGCAAAAGGGCGTTCCTGTAAGTATGGACGATTTTTTTAAGGAGAGCTTCCGGATGGAGCGAAGTACATTTTCAATGATGGTGGACAGGCTTTAGCTATCGAAAAAAGTATACAAATTGGCGGAGCGCTATTTCCCTTTAGAAGCGGATTGCCATTGCTATGTATACCCTAGGCTTCGCTTCAGGGTACAGGGCAGTATGACGGCTGTTCGGAGTTCGCCAAACAGTGTGTGCAATATTTTGCACGAATTTTGCAGAGCAGTGATACTGCTGTGAACACCAGTACATGTCTCCCAACTACCTTTTGTTGAAATCATGAGGTTTCGTGTATTATTCGTGTATTTATTCAACTGCTGGTGTTCAATGGATAGTCCGAATTTCATGAAAAATGACTTATTTGAAAGGTAATGACTACTACTTTATGTAAAAGTTCCCAGTATAGAAAAATCAACCACTTTCAAGACCTTAAATGCAGTTGAAAGTGACAAAAAAAATTCTATCGAAAAAAATTGTATTTTTTTAATTTTTACTAAAAATTGAATAAATCAGTCATTTTGTATCATAAAAAATCGACACTATACAGAAATCGCATCTACATATCATGACCAATAACATAAAATAGCTAACTTTTCAAGTGTCTAAGAGTTTTTCTGAAAGAAATAGCGATATTCGTGCAAAAAGTCACCAGAATGTTGTGTTTTTTGGGGTTTTGGGCACACTCTTTCGGATGTAGTTTTTTCTGAAGGTTTCCAATTTTTATGATTTGGGGCATTTTGGAAAGGTAGTGCTCTCTTCTTTTGAAAAAAAAAATATTAATGAAAAAATTCGAATTAGTATAGTTTTTATGACCTCATATGTGCAACCGTATTTTGAAAAATGGCATTTTTCACTAAAATAGTCATAAAAAAAAAACAAGCTTTGGGAGGATAAAAAAAAAAACGGTTTTTTAACGCTGAAACATTGCCCTAACATAAAATATAAGTCTCATTATTAACATCTGGAGAAAAAAAAAGTGTTAAATTTGTCGACTAGTGTAATCAGCGGTGGGCACGCCTTGGCTCTTTTTGCTCCGAGTGCTCTTTCCGTTATTCCTTGCAATTGGCGCCAGCCAGACGCACACGCAAAAAGCCGAGATTGTTACAAAAACAAAATACACACTGCCCACCGTTGATAATAATAAATGAATGAATGAACAATAAATGAATTTGTAAAACAATTAAACATATTTTATTATTCATTATTTTCATTGTTATTGAAAGATCTTGCTATTGGAGATCTAACTTCTTCCGCATCTTGTAAGTAGTCACCTGAAACATTGGTGTCACTTGATTGCTCACTTTTGCCAGCATTCCTAGTATCGTTTATTGCACTATTGTGCTCATTAAGAATATTGTGCAAAATGCAACAGCATAAAACAATTATTCTATTATTTTTTGGATGGGATTCCAGTCCTTTTCCAATCCGGCGAAACCTTGCTTTCAAATGGCCAAATGCATTTTTAACTACTCTTCTGGCCATAGACAAACGGTAGTTAGAAATTTGCTTGTTTAGTGACGCTGTTGAAAATGGATACGGCTTATCATATTTCTTGAAAATCTTAACGCCGAGTCCGCAATCAACAAAACTGAAACTTTTGCGCCGCATATTTCTTTTGCCCCCTCCTCTAGCAGCGGTGTAGTTTCAAGTTTCTTGCAAAGTGCAGACGAATGGTAGACTAAGAAATCATTGCATCGACCTGGGGATCCAATGTTTACATAAGTAAACCGATACCTCCAAATTGAATTCCATTAATTGGGCATTAAATAATGCTAACATCTAATAATAACTTACAACTAAGGCAAGCAAAACAAATGAGTACGAGCCTTTGTAGTTGTAGTGGTCAACAACTTCTGCTGCTAGTGGCCTCACTTCAATGTAGCACCCATCTTAATAAACAAGTAGTTTATGTAATGAAATATAAACAATTAATAGAATTTACTGCGATTTAATTACCAATTGCACCCAAACACTGCGGAAATCCAAGTGACTCGAACTTCTGCACACATTCGTCAATTTTTTCACTCGTGAGGTAGTTGGGAGACATGTACTCCTCTGTGAACACCAGTATCACTGCTCTGAAAAATTCGTGCAAAATATTGCACACACTGTTTGGCGAAACTCCGAACAGCCGTCATACTGCCCTGTACCCTGAAGCGAAGCCTAGGGTATACATAGCAATGGCAATCCGCTTCTAAAGGGGAATAGCGCTCCGCCAATTTCTATACTTTTTTCGATAGCTAAAGCCTGTCCACCATCATTGAAAATGTACTTCGCTCCATCCGGAAGCTCTCCTTAAAAAAATCGTCCATACTTACAGGTACGTCCTTTTCCCAAAACATACCATAACGCTTCTAAATTATAAATTTGGAAAATTTTGTGAATTAAAGTTAAAAAATTAACCACACAACTTACAACCATCCATACTGTTCGGCGGCGCGGCGAACGCAATACACTGGATAAGCGACTTACCTTTAGGCCACACCTGAAAGCGAGCGACTCGCAAGAAGTGTGGTCAAAAGATGCAGCAACTGCGGCGGTTGCTTAACAGAAAAAGTAGTTTGTCACTCTAAGTGCAAAAAGAGCAGAGTATGTCCAGTGTATCGCCCCGATCTGGCTCTATGGGCTGCAGATTTGAAGTGTCGCAGCAAAGACAAGCTGTCAGAGTATTCAGGTACTGCAAAACCGAATTTTAAGGCAAATAACAAATTGCAAATGGTACGTGCGCAATTCGATGCTGCATCGTGACCTTAATCTGCATACTATAGAAGAGCAGATAGGAAGGCACACGAGTAGATACAGTGACAGACTCAGGTGTCACAGCAGTGCCCTCGCCAGAAATCTACTTCCAGCTACTCTTAGGCGGCTCAAAAAACAAGGCTTCGCCAAAATGTTTCAGTCATTATGATTCTCCACCGTTATTAATCCTCGTGCTTAGCGTACGAAGTTTGACTTTTTTTTAGTATTATTATTATATTATATTATTATATTTGTTATTGTTATGGTACATTGTGCGTACGGGTTCAATACTTATTTTTGATTTTATTAAAAAAAAAAATCTTTTCATGTTCTATTGCTTATTGTTATCCATGTTGATCAAGGCAAAGACATCTTCTCTGAGAGGCGATCTTTGCATAGTATTAACCACTTGCTCTTGTAGCCTGACTGCTGCATTTAGGCGCTGAAGCCAATTGGCGCAAATCCCGAACCTAAACACACGTCGCGACATAAACGTGTGTACTGTGCGTGTGATTTATTATTATTAGCATTCAGTTCTTATCAATAGTGTTCGCAATTTATTGTCATATTAGGTAAATACTTTTATACATAATAAGAACACCTAATTCTGTTTTTACACAGTCTTTTTTTACTCGGTTTTGATTTAACACGGTTTGAAAATAAATAATTTTAAATTTTTTTGCACGATTTTATTCCATTTTGGCTGGTTTTTATGTGGTCTGCTGCACCTTCTTCTGCCCGTTACATACATTTGCACGAATTTATTATACCCTTTGAACTTTTTAGTACAGGGTATAAATAAAAAACTAAATAAAAAGATGGCGTACGTTAAAGTCGGGCGCAGACGACTTTGGGATACCCTGTACCACCACATTGCAATTAAGTCCGACATATTGCTAAGACCTCCAAGAGATATTTTATTCGGCCAATTTGGCTACGATATTTTCATAAACAAACAGAAATCAGTCGAATTTTGCACCAAACAATTTTTTTGACCGATCGGTCCTATGGGGACTATATGATATAGTCAACCGATTTTGATCACATTTGGTACAGTGCTTCGGAACTCTAAAAAACTTCCGTGTGCCAAATTTGGTAACGATAACTTCATAAACAAACGAATCACAACGAAATTTGTACAAAAAACGTTTTTTTGACCGATTGGGCCCATGGGAGCTATATGATATAGTCAACCGATTTTGATCAAATTTGGTACAGTGCTGGGGGTCTCTAAAAAACTTCCGATTGCCAAATTTGGTTATAATATCTTCATAAACAAACGAATTATCCATCTAAAACTTTTGCTTTTTTTCGAGGTCCTCTGAAACACCCCTATGGGAGCTATATAATGTAATCCCGATATCAAAAAAATAAAATAAACTTGTCTTCTATGGATTAATAAGGGATCTAATTTGAAAGTTTGGTTGCTCTAGCTCTTACCATCTCTGAGATCTAGGCGTTCATACGGACAGACGGACATGGGTATATCGACTTTTCTAGTCACTCTGATCATACTTTAGGTAACTTTGGGGGGTCTCCGCCGTCTCCTTCTGCACGTTACATACATTTTCGGCTTGCACAAACACAATATACCCTTTGTACCATACGGTACAGGGTATAATTAATATTTGTACCGAATCTATATATGTATATATTACACAAGGCCGTTTTTTGTGACATCAAAGGCTCCTAGACGGATCGCGTGATTTCAACAAATGAAGTATCAATCGAAAGCTATTTACACCTAGATGTGCAACAATGTGTTATTTTTTCGATTAAATCTATATTTTGGTGGATATCGCTAAAATAAAATTTCAATCAAAGATGGACCAATTTCAACAAATGAGGTATCAATCGAAAGCTATTCACGCGCAGATATGTAATTAGGCTTGCTTTTTTATTAAAAACATTATAATACACATTTGGTTTGCAGCTGCATGCTGACCGGTGTGTGAGAACCGCTATGTGCTCTATATAAAATTCGATTAAAAATCGTTTTTGCTTTATCTACAACCTTGATACCGCTCCTCTCTATTATTAAGTTTTCACAATCTGTCAACTGCATAATTAGTGGTATTTGTAACTATGCCTAGAAGAAACCGAACAAACATTTCTAACAGGTTAACTCGCGAAAATCGGAGAAATTATGTATATGCGCACTCGCCGGTTTTCACCATATAAAATTGCAATGAGCAGAGGTGGGCACGAAAAATAACGGAAAGAGCACTACAACAACATCAAGAAAAAAAGTACGGTTACGGTCGCAAATGCATCCTCGAGTAGGGCCATAAAAATCGCACACTGTGTGTATTTTGTTTTTGTAATTTTCTGCGAGTCGAGCGAAGGCACACATTGTGTGTACTTTGTTTTTGTAAGTTGCTGCGAGTCAAACGAAGGCACACATTGTGTGTATTTTGTTTTTGTAAGCTCGGCGCGTCGCCGGCGATCTGCTTGTGCGTGTACACTGAACGAAATTTTGCAACATATTCAAAGAAACAGAAAAGTCATATGAGTTTATATGACAATTTTAATTTACCAAAAAAATTACTGGGTCTTACAGTTGCCAAATTAGCTATGTTTCTGTGCTCAGTGTACTTGTGCGAATTTTTCGTCCGCGAGCACTAATAAAAACTACCGTTACGGTCCAAAAAGGGATGCTCGAGTAGGGCCATAAAAATCGCACACTGTGTGTATTTTGTTTTTGTAACATTCTCGGCTTTTTGCGTGTGCGTCTGGCTGGCGCCACTTACAAGACATAACGGAAAGAGCACTCGGTGCAAAAAGAGCCAAGTCGTTTTTTGTACCAAGTGCTCTTTCCGTTATGTCTTGTCAGTGGCGAAAGATAGGCGCACAAGCAAAAAGTGCTCTTTCCGTTATTTTTCTTGCCCACCGCTGGCAATGAGTAATCACAAACCAGAGATGCAGCGACTTGGATGTTTGAGCAAAACATGCCAGCACTGTTGTGCACTTCATTTCGATTCAGTGAAAGCAAAACATGAGCTAAGCATTTGCTGCCACAATGGAAAAGTTACACTTAAGCCATGTACATTGATCCAAAGCCTTTTAACAGGAAATGATGAGCGATCTAAAAATATAAACAAATTATACGTTGCTTTAATTCCGCTCTCGCAATGGTTAGCACCAGCGCAAATGTTGAGCAATCCATTTCTGGAGGGCCTTATTTTTATAAAATTACCGGTCAAGTTCCCCATCGAATTGGCACGATATAACCACCACCTGGTACTAATCCAACCTATGCTCAAATATATTTGTACGATACAGAAAATGCATCAGGAATTAAAATGGAATCGACAAATAATTGCAACTGCGATGAGCCTCTAATGCAAGACCTATCTGCCTACCTCCAGGAAAACATATACATTGTTCAAACAATGTTATCAAACATTTGGAAACATGAGAACTGTGATGAGTACAATGCCACCCTCGCAGCAAAAAAACCTACGAATGATTAATTTCAATGATAGAAACAGTGATCAGCGGAGATTTAATTTGCCAACTGCCCGCTCCTTTACTGGAGTAAGAGTATTTATAGAAAAATCACCAAACCAAAGAGTCCTTCCACAGAATGAAAGTTTCCCAACTTCAAATATTGTTTATAACGAAATTTATTAATTTTACGCTTTTTTTTTTTGAATAAAGACAATGCGTTATTTTCTGCAAAGCTATTTGTATATTATGCAATGTATTATATATCTGGCGATTTTCGCCGCCGGGTTCACTAGTTATTTTTATTAATTTAGCGTTAACCAAACCGGCAGCCAAATAACACTTTGGCACCAACCAGGCGAGGATCCAAGATTTGGTTATGAGGGGGTTTTTACTTCGAAGTGTATATATAGGGTGGGCCATCTGTTGGTTTGTTTGTTAATTGCATTTTACTGTATACCAATTGCAAGTTCGGAGCTACTCATCATACTTTAAACCAATAAGCGACGCTGATAAAGGTCCGTGGGCTTCAGTTATTGCGTAACTTGATTCTTGCAAGTAAAATTCAACACAAAGTGGTCCTACCAAGGTGGAATTCTTGCCAACGATGGCTCGTCGATGTTCCCGGCGACTCGTCGACACTTGGCACAACTTTGATTTTTTTTAGAGTACGACCATTTCCATGGTACGCCTGTATCACTTTTACGCGTTGCTCAGTTGTTAAACGATGATCAGGGGTGGGCACGCCTTGTCTCTCTTTGCTCCGAGTGCTCTTTCTGTTATTTGTTGTAAGTTGCGCCAGCCAGACGCACATGCAGAAAGCCGACAATTTTACAAAAACAAAATACACGCAGTGTGCGCGTTTCGCCCAACTCGAGGATGCTTCTGCGACCGTAACGGGACTTTTTATAAGTGCTCGCAGACGAAAATTTCGCACAAGTACACTGAGCACAGAAATATAGTTAATTTGGCAACTATCAGACCGAGTGATTTTTTTGGTAAACAAATTAATTTAAAATTGACATATAAACTCATGAATTTTCTGTGTCTTTGAATGTGTTGCAAAATTTCTTTCAGTGTACACGCACAAGCAGATCGCCAGCGTCGCGTCGAATTTACAAAAACAAAATACATGCTTTGTGTGCCATCGCTCGACTCGCAGGAATTTACAAAAACTAAATACACACAGTGTGCGAGTTCTATTGCCCTACTCCAGGGATGTCCAGGCCCATTGCTCCCATGGCTCTTTTTGTTTTTGTAATGGCTCTTAGGTATAGGCAGCGATGCGTATATCACCCAGTGCCAATGCAAATAACAAAAACAATTTCGAGCGTTCTCTCACTTACTCTCTGTTACTCTCTTTGCTCTCTGATCTCGTGTGCACAAAAACAACCCTTGCGTATATTTGTTGTTGGCCCACAGATTTTCAATGTAATTTGTTGTTGCTTTTCGTTTGAGCATGCACTCACAAAAATCGGTATAAGATTCTTTCGCTATTTTTTGGGAAACTTGTAAAATGGGACTTTTAAGGCATTGCTTGCAAACAAAAACTAGTTATGGCCCTGTACCTTCGGTACAAAGGGTATACTAGATTTATGCAATGTATATAACAGACAGATGGTGGCTGTAGGTAAAAACATAGGAATAAAATATATTTTTTTTGTAAAATCCGGTGGTAAATAGATATTTTTCGGGAAATCCCTTGCGAATTTTGCCTATTTTTGGAAGCACATATATTTGTGAATGTGCGTTTACAAGCTTAAAATAAATTTTTTTTAAATGGAGAAGTTGATTAACAAACGTACATTTAGAGGCATTATTAAAACTATCATTAACTAAAATAAATATTGATATTGACCAATTTTTAAGTTCTTTATAAATATATGTACCATAACTTTTTTTCATTATTTTTTACCACTCTTATAAGAATGCACATACAATTTCTTTCAGTGCACTCAATAAACCGTAATAACTGTTTACTTTAAATGTGTTAGTGTTTTTCTTTATATGTATTGGTTTTTGCTCTTCCATAAGCAGTGTTTGGACATCCCTGCCCTACTCTAAAATTGCTTGTAGGACCATAACGGGACTTTTGTTGTGGATGTTGTTGTAGGGCTCTTTCCGTTGTTTTTCGTGCCCACCGCTGGTGATGATGATGAATGCACAGCGCGTTTTGCTGGGCGGACTCTATCAAATAAGCGGGTGATTGCAAAAATGAAACTAAATGGCAGCCTACGAAAACATTAAGACCCCGTAACCAAATTTAGCACTCGGAAGTTTTTTATAGTTCCTAAGCACTGTACCAAATTTCATCAAAATCAGATGACTATATCATAAAGCTCCCATAGGACCGATCGGTAAAAAAAGAAGATGTAATTTATGAAGATATCGTAACCAAATTTGGCAACCAAATGTCTTTTGGAGTTCTTAAGCAGTGCACCGGACTTAATTGCAATGTGGTGGTACAGGGGTATCCCAAAGTCGTCCGCGCCCGACTTTACGCATATGGGCCTTTAAGCAAAAAAATCTTTAATTTTATTTTTTGAGATTCTACTCTGCTCGCAGGGACTTTCGTCCCATACATTTAATTGCATAGTAGCAGACGCACTAGGAGTAAAACAATAATTAATTTCATAAAAAGTATTGCTTTTAATCTGACTTCTGTTGTCTTTTTCCACCTTCCGATTCTTTAATAAATTCATGCAAAAGACCCAATACTATTTTTCACAGTTGTTTTAAGGCAGAACCAGAAAAATTACAAATAAATCAACGTGTTACTCGCCTCTGCTAGCTACACTGCCATCCCGAATGCAGAGATCACAAAAAATAAAATATTAGAATAGTTATTTTTTGATAATGCGTAACATATTAAGTTCTGGTGTACATTCGCCTTTTCTTATGCTAATAAGATTTTATAAAACTTAATTTTACAGAAATGATTCAAAGTGATATATTAATAATAATATTTATAATAGAGAGGCATTTACAAGTCACAAATAATTTGTGTTCAAATAAGGACCACTCTAATTATAATTCATTTGTTGACTGTGTTTGTGTGCTCGTGTGTGCATGTCCAAGAGAGGGAGTAAGCAACCTCTCTGTGCTCTTGCGCTTGTTCTGTCTATATCTCTTCCAGCTGCTATTGTGTGCTCTCAACTATTCATCTAATACCTGCGCATGCTTTTTGCCCTGTGCGCCTGTTAACTTATTCACATGTTCGCTGTTTTCTAATCGTGTTTAGAAGCCAAGGCGGAAAAAATCTCTCTCTGTTTTCTGTGTTATGACAAGAAAAGCACCTGTTACTCTAACAAATAAGATGCGCACTGTATGATAGCAGCAACAAATAAAGTATACAAAAATTGAATTTTATGTTTTACTTTAATAACAATAAAAGTTACTGTAGTTCATTACCATTACCTTTAAATTAATAAATAGAACATTTTGTTCAGCTTTGTAAGAAATCAAAAAAAAAATAAAATGAAAACGTATCTAAGACAATTCGTATTCACATACATATATGTATGTTTTATATTAACATTTTGGTAAAGTTTATTTTATTATAAATGACTTAATTTTCAATAAAGAGATTCACATATTTATTACAAAATTCTCTTAGAAATAAATGGGAATTTAAAATATATTGGTGTCTGGTGAAGGTGGTTTATTGGTGAACAGATTTTGGTTAGGTTGGTGGTATTTTGCTGGAGTAAAACATAAACGTGAATCAGAAGATGGTAATCTTTTATCGTCATCTGAAAAGTGAAAAAGTGAAACTTTACATTTAATAATTTTTTTAATCAATTTACCATACTACCTTGCTCATTTCTTATTAAGTGCGTCCTTCACTTTGTCATAGGCATTTTTAAACCCATCATGAACGTCGTTTTTAATTTTGGTAGCATCGTCTTCTTGTTCATAGTAATAAAAATAGTATATAAGTATACCAGCAACTATGAAGACCACAAAAAATGCACTAAGTATGGATAACAGCACACTTAGAGCGCAGCTTAAGCAGCTGGAAAGTATAAATATAAAGTTTTTATTGATATTGTATATAATACATATAGTGGGCAATAATTATTGTTTAAGTCGTTTAAAAATGGACTTCAGTTAAACAAGGCAAAAACGGTTGTTTCGACAAAAAGTCAGCAGACCTCAAAATGATGTACATACATATGTATGTATGTACCCACAAAATTCTTTATTTTGTTTGCATATTAAATGCCTACATAAATACATATACATATGTATATGTATGTATATTAGTGAATTCTGACAAGCTATTTTCTTACCTTAAAAATTCATATAATTTACATATAATTCAAACTGTAATTGTATCTCATATTTTTGGTACCAAATAATATACAGTAGGCAGTAGGTGTATAAAGATGGTATGTTTAACAGGCGAAAACGAAAAGCATTTCAATTCTCTCTACGCATCAAGCTAAGAATTTAATAGGTTGGGCAAGAAGATACCATAGTTAAGCTGTCGCGCCAGAGTGGCGACAGGACTTGCTGTTAGGGGTGCAGAACAACCACTTGAATAGCTTAATATGAGTGAAAACGAAAGGACATACTATCCATAAAAATATGTATTAAACTGACGTCAGAGTTCCAGCTAATGTTGAGTTTCATGTTATGTCCATATTTATGCTATTCCTTTATATACAAGCGCGTGTAAGTACGTAATGGCAGTGCGCGTTTCAATTAGCATTATATTATATCCCGTTTTACAAACCCTAATAATTTGATATTCAAAATAACAACTTCCGCCGTTATCAAAGACGCAAGATGACTAACCCTAACCAAACATTCAAAATCAACTTGAGATACAGGCGGCAGTCTGTACATTTGGATATGTGTATCTGGCACTCTACCTTCAATTCCTTTTAGTTTTTTTTTTTTTACTTTATTACCATACCACAACAAACTTGTGTGAAATTTTTTTAAATAAAAATGAAGATCATTTAAGATAAAACTTTTTCCTCTTCAGAGTCGTCCAATGTGTACAAGCGTAGTAAACTAAGTATTTAATTTTCACTTTTACTCTGCGGTATACTACATTGTATGTACGTATGCATGTATATATACATATACACATGTATTTGCAACTGAAATTGTTGCTAAATAAATATTGTACTATATGTATCTACTTAATCGTTTATACTACTATGTGTATACTAAAACACGCAAATGAGTGGAAACAATCTAATTTATTTTAACTTACCAGCATGTCACATTCCCGGGACATTTCTTGCACATTTTGTAATTGAAACGTTCTCTGGAGTGAAATTAAATTTATAATTATAAATATTTATTCTCACGAAAAATTACGCACCGTATGCTAAACTGTTTGGATAGAGTTGCGAGCGAATAATAAACAACGCCTAAAGAAGATTATGTTACATGGGGTAGCAGCAGCTGCACTGTTGTTGAAAAACAGTAACAGACAGGCTCACTGCTAAGGGTTCTCGACGTCGACAGAGAGATACTCTTTACAGTAGTAGAGATGATGACGGTAAAATCCATAACTCATCGCCCATATAATGTTAATATTGTAAGCCAAATGACCGTAGTGACTTAAAATAATTAATTATAAATTTTAACGTATATGACAATCACAATCCTCTGTGGTTGGTATTGTGCGCGATATCACCACAGAATTAATTGAAAATAACCTTCATTATTTTAGACCAGAGAGAGTATTCAAAAGTGACTGCCTGAAATGTTAAAATTTTTATCTGTTAATCTAAAACTCTCGGGGCTCTGTTAGCGTACCTGTTTTGCAACAGCGTTTTATTGTTTTTTTTTTTGTTTTAAGTTCGTACGAGCTTCAATACGATGTTTCCTCATTACTGCCGCTCTGTTTACATGTTTAAATATTAGAACAATCATAGCGATATACCTAAGTCAATAAAATTATTTAACCATGTTATGCATTTGCATTTTAAAATCGATCTTAAAAAAAAAACAAAAATGCGGCGAAAAAGATTTGTGCAACATCGTAAAGTGTAGACTAGCCCCGCATAAAGGCGTCGAAGCAATGAGCTTTTTTTCGTCGACATATCAATTGATTGCCACTATTCATACATACCAGCTTTCGTTTGCCTAGACTTTAAAAGCAATATGGCACAACTGGTTGTTAAGGCCCAGATGCAGACACAAAAAATAAACAAAACTTAAAGGGCTAGATGCAGACACGAAAAATAAACAAAATTTGATATAAAAAAAACATAGCAAAACGTTCGGTCATGAAATTTTTCTGCAGGTGGTGGCAGTGTGTGTTATTCGTTTTTTTGTTCGTTGATGCCAGTAGCAAACCATAGATGGCGCCATCAGCTAGTTATTTTGGTCGCGAAGGGATGAGAAAATAGCTATAATAATAAAATAATTCAATTGCAACATTAATAAACTTAAAAATACGTCTATGTAGACGATTGTCTACACTCAGCTCTGCGCATTTAATAAGGGTAAGCCCAAAAACTCTACGTTTCCAGGGTTTTGCTTCTTCTCGTCGCTTTATTTCTTCGTCCAACATTTCAATGGCAATGCATGCCATTATTATAGCATTGTTTACACAAAATAGCATAAGTAATAAATATTGACGATAATTCATGTTTTTATGTTTTATTTCACGCTTTTAAAAATTTGCTATTTGTAAACAAAAAACAGGTGATTATCGATAATAATTTCGATAAATGACAAAAAAAAAAAGGCGCACAGAAAAATAGTCGAATGATTTCTCATCGGGTCGCAATAAAATAGAAACATTTCCACAAGATGTTGGAATGATGTAGAAATTTTCGGATTTGCAAATTCATACGGAACATGTTCGACAAAAGAAGTTAGAAGTTAGATGTGCTACAGTGTGAATAGGGTATAAGTCGCTCTTTTTGCTAGGTGACTTTTTTCGCTCGTTTTGTTTTTGTATGTACACACAATTTTAATAGACAAATTTTGTAATAAAAATATTCAATAAAAATTAACCATAATCCGTTCAACTAAATAGTTTTAAATTTTCTTAAAACATTACAAAATAATACAAAATTAATTTCAGTGACATTAAATGCATTTATATAAGTTAATTAAGCCAATTACTTTTCATTTCGACAGCTGCGAGCCAAACTTTTCAAAACGATCGACTCTTGTCGGAATCGAAATTCAGAACACCCTTCATTTCGATTCCGACACTTTTACTCGGAATCGAAATCGGGAACATGCTTGTATTTACATCCAAAAAACTAAAGTTTTATATCTATAATACGTTTGTTTATGAAGATACTGTAACCAAATATGGCGCCCGGAAGGTTTTTAGATTTACCAAGCACTGTATAAAATTTAATCAAAATCGGATGACTATATCATATCACCCCCATAGGATGGATCAGTCAAGAAAACGTTTTTATATCGTATCCTTTGAAAATCAAAAGTTTTTTTGAGCATGTTTTCTATCTAAGCCAGCAGTGGGCACTTAGACGGCACGCGTGCCAAAGAGCTTTCACACGTACGAGAAAAGAGCTTTTTGCCTTAAAATCTCGTCTCGTACGTGTGAGCTAGATGTACAATGGAACGCAAAGTATAGTCACATGTCAAAACACGAGAGAATACGGACTCTGCGTATATTTGGTTGTTGGTCACTAAATTTTGCGAGTCTGGCTGGCGTCATATGCAATAAATAATGATGTGAGCAAGTCATATTTTTTGTAGTTTAGCCCCTGATCGACACGACCCTATCCGAATTTTCAGGCGAAATTACTCTGCTCAATGTGTAGAGTATAACATATACGTCCCGCATAAATATAAAAGTCGATATATTGTCGAACTTAATGACAACTGTGCCAAAAAAATGACTTGCCCCATTGTACCTCGGTCTTTGCGAAAGCTCTTTTTTGTTTACGCACACAGGCACAAAAACTTGCATTAGTAGTTTTGCCCACCGCTGATCTAAACACTATTCCTAATTGTATCGATATCGGTTTATTATACCCTGTACCTATAGGTACAAAGTTTAGTGCTGGCGAAAACATCGATGATCGAAATTTAAAGTCTCTATACATAAACATAGATACATATATGTTGGCCAACAGAGATGTTTCTCCAGCGCTTCTGCACTCATCAAATGGGTGTAAGCGGTGGGCACTTAGACGGCACGCATGCCAAAGAGCTTTCACACGTACGAGAAAAGACCTTTTAGCTGTAAAAGCTCGTCTCGTACGTGTGAGCTAGTTTTACAATGGAACGCAAAGCACAGTCACATGTCAAATTGCGAAAGAGTTCGGACTCTGCGTATATTTGGATTTTGTTGGTCATTAAAATTTGGGAGTCTGGCTGGCGTCATATGAAATAAGTAATGATGTGAGCAAGTCATATTTTTTTGTAGGTAAGCCCTTGATCGACACGACCCTATCCGAATTCGTAGGCGAAATCGCTCTGCTCAGTGTGCAGAGTATAACATATACGTCCCGCATAAAATAAAAGTCGATGATATTGTC